>JAAAKL020003220.1:0-23739 GCA_010016065.2 Carybdea cf. marsupialis auct. non (Linnaeus, 1758)
CCAAAGAATCGACATCAAAATCTAAGGGGGGTGAACATTTTCGTTGCAGGTGTCTCCCTCTATGATGAGGGCATTTATGTCTGACACAGTTCTGATGCAATTTTGTGCTAGTTTTGTAGTCTGTCTAAGGGAAACTGTTCGAGGGAACTTTGTCTTAAGGGGATTCTGTCTAAGAAACTTTATCCCAAGGGGATAAATCATGAAATATGTCATGGTTACGTACAAGCGATTTGACTCCAAAGCAATTTACAATATGGCTTTCCAAGTTAAGATCAATAAGATAAACGGAGGTATAAAACAAACGCAAATATTCCGACCAAATTAAAAGCAGTCTCCTCGGCTTTTTAATACTTAAACATTTTTTTGGTACATGGCAAAAAAGTTCTTTTATTGGCGTTGCTTTGTTAACACAAGGAAATCCTCATTACTACTAATGAAGTTTTCAATTGAGCAGAAATGTGGCAGTAATAGTTCCTGTTGTGATCTGACTCATATGTCTGATGATTAGGCTGCAAGGGGATATAGCATCTGCCTCCCCAACCCAACCCAAGTCAGGCAAAAAATTACGTTAATATCTAAATGTCTTTAATGTTATATAATGCCCATAGTAAAGAACAATAACAAGATAGAGAGAAACTAGAGAGTCTTTGAATGTGAAGAACACGATGAAGGTAAAGTGCCTAACTCTCTAAGCGGAGAATGATGCAAACGTCAGCTAGGATACACTCTAGCTCTTTCCGTTTTCTAATGGTAATCAGCCATTTTATCGCAAATGCTACTGATGCTTTGTTATTAAAGGACAAGAAGAAACAGACCCTTCTCTATATTATTATGATACAAACTGCGATTAAAAAATTGACGGAAACAAATACTGTTCTGCTTTCAATATTTAAAGAAATTTGGTCTGCATGATGAAATTCGACAAGAAAAACATGAGGAATTATTGATAACTTATTAGTTTTGGGACAAAGACACACGAAACGTACCACGCAAACTGAACTAAGGCTGGTCATATGAGATAAAGAAAAAATTGCACATCTGTACTGTTAATCCTAAATCAGCAGAAATGATAAATTAACCTCGTCTCGACTTCATCTTGTTAACACTGACGTAGATAGACGTTATGACAATTGTGTGAATGCAGTAATATTGTATTATAATTTTACTGGTTAATAGGCATTCCTCGCAACTTTGCATCATTATAAGGCAGTAATCAAAAATAAAAGAGACCAAATGCATGTGAAGATGCATGAAGCATTCCAAAACTGATTTTAAAATTGCAATATATGCCTCTGTTGAAAGAGATTTTACTAAAGATTTCTGATATGGGGCACATGTATCTTTGAGAAAAAATTACAGGTGTCTTTAAGTTGACTATGCGGTAATGCTAAAGTTCCGTCCCTTGGAGTATAACTACAGAATTCTAAAGAGAAGAAGTCAAAAATACATCATTCTGCATCTTTTTCATAGGCAAAGTTATATTGCTTCATCGATATACATAAATTTTACTTTGTTAATATTTACATATTGCTTTATTTAACTTTAATAGTGATCCGAACTATATGGTATTCTTTCACCAAAGAATACTACAACTGGATTAGATAATCTAATTTTATACACTAATTTGGCAACTAACAAATTTTTAAAAAGTTTACTGAGCATGAACTAGATGGGGTTGAAAAACTTAATTAACTTTGCCATTCACTATCAACGGGTCTCAATTTTGAAGCAGGAAACATTAAAAGTAGACGTACTAAATAGAGTTCTGTATTCCAATTTCATCTTTCTAAATTCTATGTCCGTCTTCTCTGTGGCTATCTCTTACCACATACACTGTATATGTTCAACCAAAAATGATTATTCACAGATTTTTTATATGCACTATATTCAGTTTGCTAGGAGTAGTTTTGATAAACTCCATGGACATATATCACGTTATTATACCCAACTTAGTAGTAGGGGCGTAATTGTAGGGGAGCTAGGGGGCTAAAGCCTCCCAATGTTTAGGGTCAAAGTATTTTTTTTCTTAATTCCATGGCTTTTTGAATAGTGCCCTCCCAAGAGTATTTGAACGCCAGCAACAAAAATGTCGTAAACAGAACAGAAACAGAAATTTTAAGGATTATAAAGGATTGGATATTTTGATATTTTGTGCGATCAGAACAGCTTTTTACTTATGTCAGAACGTGCATCAGAGTCCGTTTCTGAGAAGCAGAGTCTCGCCTTTCCTCGTTGCCCAAACATGGCAAGCTATATTTTCCCACTTCCTCAATTACAAAATGTAGCCATCTCAATGTTTCTGCCACAATTACGGTCCTGAGTAGCATACTGTGACAATTTAGCTTAGCACTCATCTAATTTCAAATTTCTTAATGCACTTAATACGTGATATGATTTCGGGCTAATCAAGTTCTATCTAGCGAATTTAAACATCGTTTAAGATTTTCTAAGAAGCGTCTTGACGATTCCTATGACTTGTGCACAGATGTATTTTACTCTTCATTCATTGAAATTCTCTAGCACAGAGGCAGCGTGATCCATTCGCCCATCAACTACAAGTCTCTTCAGTAGCTTTCTCTTCTCCTTTGACTCCTTTTAGGGAAGAAAAAATACACATCGAATTTTAGTAACATGAAATCGTATTCTATTTCTTTCCTGCCTTGTTGCATTATAAGGAGGATTATCAACGATTTCCCATTAGAACTTAAATACACTTGTTTTTGCATTTAGTTCATAGTAGTGGTGCTTACGTCAAAGTTCTTGTTTTACTTACAATTCTCTGATATTTGCAATTTTACTTCACTAATCTTCTGCTTAAGGTTCTTTTGAAAGGTTTAATTCTACTTTGGTATTGCTCTGCACTATCTTACACTAGCCTTGCAAGTTAAATGCTTCTAAAATGTGAAAATATAAATCACATCTGTTACTTACTGTAAAGAGCTGTTTCTCCAGCTCCTTTATTTTCTTCCCGTGCAGTCGTGACATCGAAAAGAAGAAGTAGAGAGCCAAGCTGAAAAGAAACAAAAACATGTTACAGTCTGTGTGGTAATCTGTTAACGGCAAAATCCGTCTCATAATATGGCAATTTATATAAATAATATCTATAGAACTTTTTTGTGATAAAATTGATGTAGTGCTGCATCAAAAAAAGCATGTCATTATTGAAAGGAAATATCGTCTGACCTAAGCTACCCTAAAACATCTTATTGTGTAAAATTTCTTCTGCAAGATTCTCAATTTTTAAGGTATAGTAATGATAGCATGCTATCCAACATAAATCTCAGCTTCAAGAGTTGTAAGTTGAAACAAAGAACATGCTTTTGCATGGACCATCCCACCCGCTTCTCTATCAAATAGTTCCCAAATTTTATGTGACAATGTTTCTTACTAAAACTAACATGGGTATCCGTTATTTAACTTCCAATTTGGTCATGTTGCCGTGTTTAGGACCTTATCAATTTTTTGAACTAAAATTATTTAGGGCAACTACTTAAGATATCATTATCAGAGTGGTGCAATAATCTAGCTATATGGAAAATAACCACACGTTTTCTAATACAAATTTAGTGTCCAAACAACATTCGCCGAGTTCTACGTGTGTATTTTCTACGTTACGTGGATAGTACTTGATCACGGATCACTCACCAATGCGTTACAGTGTGAATGGAGTCATTTCAGCGAACACACTTTGAGGTGTTAGGAACCAAATGCTTCCCTTATGGACTTGCTAATTTGTTGCTCATTGTTTTACCGTACATTTCCACCTTTTTGGTAAATTAAAAAGCAGTAGAGGTAGTGCCTCTGTGCTTACTACTGCAAGAAATTGCCTCAAAATCAGTCCAAGTTATGTCTTTAACACTTTAACAGCACTTGTTTATGATTTCTTAAAATCTTTGGATTTCTTGTAAGAGATTAAAGAATACAAATAGTTTCTTATCCGAAGATTAGAACTTCACATCTAAAAGTATAATAAATGATAAACAGGAGTGTATATCAGAAGCAGTAATCTCACCCTTGACCACCTAAACTACCAGCTACAGAAAGTGTTTCTTTGTCCTTCACACGGAACAATTGTAAGCATTCTCCATTTGTAAACCCAATTAATTTCATACCATGTCTTCAATTGACCGTCTATCGCAATTCTGGACTTAATCTTCCCCTTCTTCCTTCCCCTTACATGTGAAATGCACTTCTCACCAAGCTTCCATCTTCAATTCTTTGATCATGAAATTCCAATGCCCTCATTTCCTATCTTGTGTGATACCATTTCCACGCCTAGTTCTTCCCTGATGTCGTCAACGTTGTCCTTGTGTCATTTTAATACCATCTTTAGTTAGTCCAGACATTATCATCTACTTCCTCTCCAATTGCCTTTTGTCCTTCCTTATTCCGTAATATCGTCAACGTTGTCCTTGTGTCATTTTATTACTATGTTTATTTAGACCAAGCATTCTTATCTACGTCTTCTCCAATTGCCTTTCGTCCTTCCTTATGATGATCCATAGCTCAGAGCCATAGCTCAGAACAGGTCTCACAATACTCTTATTTAATCTGACGTTGATCTTCCTTGGTATCCTCCGATTGTTAATCACATTACACACGTCCTTCAATTTCTTCCAAGCAGACGATATTCTTGCTTGTGCTACCTCTCCTGATCGACCTTTCTCACTTTGTACCGTTCAAAAATATTTAAACCTGTAAACTTAATTCATCTCTTTCCATTGTCTGATACTGATCATTTCTTAACTTTTTCTGTATTGACTTCCAGTACATGTGTTTTTGACACCTTAACAAGTTCTCTTTCAGCTTGAAAGCAAACAACAACTCCAAACTCCCATGTGAGGCAACATTTGAACCTCTTGCAAATGGTATCTTTTATTGTTGTCCTAGTCATCAATAACGACTCGAGTCTCTAATAACACTTACACAGTTAAAATTTTACTTCCAGTTCATTAACTCTAAATACCAAATTGCAAAATAAAACCCGTCTACTATATACAAGAAACTTTGTAGAGACAGTTTGATAAGAATACAGGACGAACTTGAAAAAATCTGTTCCGAGAAAAGTGAAATATTGAAAGATCTTTTATCTCCATGAAAGCTCTGACATATTTACATTTAGGATGACTTTGAATAATATCGAAAACTGATCGATTAAAAGACATCAATGATAAAATGCTGAAGATGGTGATAGTAATGATGATGTTAAAGATCATTTTAACCGAATAAGTGGTTTTCAAGGGTCTTTATTCCGCAAAGAAAAAGTATTTTAGTGAGAGGAAAATATTTATCCACAATTTTCAGGAGGAAGTTTGTTGTTGATTAGAAAAAGTAAAATGGACTCTTTCTCTCTGAATCCTTCTTTTAGAGCATGTTCCCTCTACATTTTGAGAATGTAGTAGATATCAGTAATGTCAAAAGAGGTAAGAAAACGCCAAAGAACACTTTCACGTCCGATCAATATATCTGCAAGTGCAGTATCACTAGATTTCAGAGATTTTATTACTTTTCAAAAGCTCACAAAAATAACAAAATTTGGCACAGTCTATCAATATTACTATAATGAAATTCTTGAAAGAAGTAACTTAGATAGGACATGAAGGTCATAAAAGGGCATGACCAGCATTTTGGGTATAGCTTTATTGATTGTGATGCATTTACTTGCACTGGAATACAATCTTAGTTTTTTGCAGACGAAAAGTACGAGAACTATGTGTTTTTGATATCTTGCAAATAAACTAAATGTGCAGTACTTGACCAGAGGAGATACGAAAGCCTGTAGGGAACTTTTTCCTTTAAACTAATCATTTTCCCGACATGATTTTGCTTTTTTATGAAAAATAAACTCATAGGTTGAGGTGTTGGGGACGCAACAGTATGCACGCACTGTTTGAATAACTTTTTACCAAAAACAAAATATTCTGCTTTAAAATGGCTCAAAATAACATCGAATAATTCTTACCATATCAAAATGACTAAACTGATGATCAACACCGGTGAAGTCAGAATGTTGTAAAAATCTTCAACGTTGTATGGTAGTGTGGAGACTGCTATTGAAAATACGTCATACATTCTATGGAACTGGCTAAAAGATAAAAAAGTATAAATTTGGGGGTAATATCTTTACCTTAAAGCAGATAATTATCAGTATAGAAACTCGCTTTTATAGTAAACATTTTAGTGCAAACAAAATCAAACATACAATACATTTTAGGTCCAAGTGAATAACGTGTTCCTGACACGCTGCACCTGAACAATAATATCAAAAGAAGTTAAATGGAAAATGATGAAAGAAAGCATCAAAGAAATCACATAGAGGACAGAATAATCTGGTTTAAACACGTAATGCCTTATTGACCACATTACACGAAAGTGAATAAGATGCCCATTCCAGGCAAAGTAGGATAAGGAAGACCGGCCAAACATTGGAATGGAAATGTAAGAAGACACCAAACAGAAATGGCTAACAACAGCAATGGCACTGGACCGGGAAAGTAGTAGAAGACATATAAGACCCACCCGTATCTTGATAGTGGCCTGCAAAGGTTAGGAAATAAGTGCAAGAATGTTTTAAACTAATCTTATGTATGTTAATAAATTGTCACTGATATTTAATGATCAGCATTTGTATGCAAGCATGGCCTTTAATTTCTTATCTTCAGTTGAAAACCATGTCAATTAAAGTAAAAATTTTAACTACAATATTTATGGCAAGACTCAAAATGTTATATATACTTAGTTATTTACCTATGTAATAAAGTAAATTTATTACATACTAACTGATTCATGTACTCGACTATTTATCTACTTTTTGACCTTTATGCTAAATTGATTTCTCTTCCTTTTTAGAAATTGCCTTGCTTTTATTTTTCTAAGCATCTGTACTGTTACAAAAACGGGAACACTTTGTTTACCTGAAAGGTCCATGATGAGCCGATGGTGTTACTCTAGAAAGATTAGAAATTGAAAACCAAATAATGCCTGGAAATATTATCCCAGTCTTGCAACTGACTACAATATAAATAGACGATAAAAATGACTCTGAAAATAGATGTGCCTGCTACTTGATAGAACTACCATGTCACCCCATATTTTTGCTGTATGATACTGAACATTGTCTTCTTTTGAAACAAAACCTTATAATCAAGAGACCTCAAATAACATGTTTTACGAAATATTTTGAATTCGAGTTTGCACGTGGACCGTTTATTATCATCAACGAGAAGAAAGAGTTGCATTCTATGTACACTAATGGAGTGGGGTTCCAAAATCCATATATATATATGTATATTATTATATGTAATATTATGTTTATATTAGGTAAGCACGGTTTCAAACAGTTGTATATGTTTGCTATAAAGTGGATTACATCTAGATTTGTCTTTGCGTAAACGCTGATGAATTATAGGAAACGTTTACCTAGATTACTTTGATGCTATAACAGGCACGGCACCGCTGGAGGACTGGAGGTTATATTCCCCCCTCCCCAACTTTTTTGCCAAGTAAAGGTTATCTCTGATTATATTTTGGGTGTAGGTTTCTATTACACGCACACCTGTTCTTTTCACCATTGGGACGTGTATGCACAAAATGTCAATAATAAAAATACTAATAAAATTGACCGGATATTCTTATTGTTAATGTGCTTTTAATGCCTTCTTCCAATTTGAGTCGATCTTCTCTAATTTTTTCTCTTTTTCGTTTTCTTTTTTTAATGAAAAAGGCCGTATTTTTTTCTGGAAAGATAAGAGAGCAAAGATTAAGCAATACTCTTCTTTTTAAAATGCTTGAATATGTCCTTATTGTATTCAGACTAGCCCTGTAAATAAGTTTCAACTAAAAATGTAACTACTGTACTAACTTACTAGATTTACCTCTAGAAATGTCTTTTTAGCAATTCTAGAAGGTACAAGTTCAAAAAGTTTCTGGCGGTTTTAGCCTCCCCCCCTCCCCTGATTCAAATTCATGGCGCTGTCCCTGTATAATAGTGTACCATTAACAGAAATAAATTACAGTGGAAAGTGTTTAGGAGAGCTTTGTGAGGGGACAGAGAATTTTCTATTTTAGCATTATCCAGAAGACAAGCTCCTGTTTCCTACGTCTATTCTGGCAAGCTTTGCTTCGAGGCCAGTGCTTGTCGAAAATAACTTCAGGGAAAGAGTTTTGTCGATTCTGCTTCAATACCCAAGATCGTTTTCAACATTCATATTTGTGAATACTAGTTCTGTTTCCTTATTTAAGCTGATTGTTTCCAATATAAATATGAAAACAGCGTATATATCCTAGACATCATATCTAATTTAAGACTTTATACTCCAAAAAGGAATACCTACTAATCAAAAGGTTGGGGAATACCAAAATACTCTTGGTCAATAGTTCCCAGAAAAAAATGTTGTCCACAGTACAGTCCACTTGATTTTACACCTTGGTGGCTATCATTTTAACAAAAGCTGTCTAACACACCTGGCGAACTGTATAATTACCAGATAATCTCAAAGCAGGGTACTGCTGATTAACGCTAGGCATTCACAACAGCTTTAATGGATAGAAGTTTAGAAAGACCATCTTCATTTCTTGCGGATTATTTCTTGTTGAAATAATATCTTTGTAACTGAAATCTCTGTTACAATGATGGAATTCAGTAGCAGTTTATAGCAATAAAGCAGACAATTAGCGGCAAAACTTTCGGCTTTCGTTATTGATCTGATGTTATTGACGATGAATTTGTTTTGTGACGATTGTCAGCAGCAGTTGGATCGGCTTGGTAAAGTTAACTTGCCTTTCTTCAAACATAGAGTTTTAACGCGGAAAAATGGAAAACGTTTCCAACAGTGGAAAAGTTTAATTGTTTAAATTTAACAAAAATTATGATGTTTTGAGCATGCCTTTCTTCTAAGGCATTCAATAACTGCACCTTAAAGATACATATCATTCAATCATCCTTTGCTAGGGCCCAAAACAGTTTTTGTTACCGATCAGAGTATTGGGCGAAGATGATGATAAGATACTTGGAGTGGAGGCTCGATGGCTTTCCCTAAATATCATTTGCCAACAATTTGATAAACCGTGTTTTTTCCAAACAGACTCCATTTTCCTAAGACATGATCATTTTTCAAATTTGATGTAAATAAAAATGGCTTAGAACGGTGTGTCACTGACCACTTCGGTTAATATATTAACAAGGACGTAGGAAGCATCTCAAACTTGGGGGGAGGAGGGAGGGGAGCAAAACAATCAAAGGGCACTTATTCACTTACAAAGCACTTTGCTACGTGTTGGAGTGGATAATATGGAACTTTCGCTAACTGTAAAATCTTGAGGGGCACGTGCCCCCAGTGCCCCCCGGTTCCTACACCCCTGTCTATTAACCTTCCTAGCTTATCCAAAGCGAATGAAGAATAGAAATGTTTACGATGAAAATACAGTTTTGAAAGTTTAACAATATCACATGACCAAGTGGTAATTTTACGAAAGAGAAGAAACAAGAAGATATTTCATCTCTTTAGAAAAACTCTATCATGATGATGATTCTATGCAATAATGAACTTTATTTTCCCACTTTGATGGAAGCGGTTCCTGTTCTGATCCATGTGGCTGCTAATCTTGAAATGGACTTAACCTATACTGAAAGCTTGATGTAATCCGTATTCTAATCATGAAAAATAGACAAGTAAGAGATGTAATTTCCTTTGATACAATTTGATATTTCAACTTCGTGAGTGAGTTAACTACGTGGTACATGAATGTGAAAGATTAAAAGATGCCGTATGATAGAAATTCTGAAAGAGTTGTCAGACCCTTAAAATTCTTCTCTTAATAATTCCGATCGGCTCTTTATTTGTAATCTAATTTACAAAAATATAAGCTCATGGTGAACCGATATCACGCCTGTAATGATTATGTAAATTTTTAAATAAAATTTATCGGGGAGGGCATGACCTTGGATGATGACGTTATTTTACCAATCAAATCGATTACAAAGTGAGTCGTGTCCCTTGCTAATTTAATCTACTTGAAAATGCAAATAAACTCAAAAAGGCAAGTTATTGAATGCGAATAATCCCTTTAAGAGCTTATTAGTGCTTGAAAAATGTTGGACCAAGCCTGAGGGGGTTCATCCCCCAGTTGCCCCTTAAATACGCCACTGTTTATATAAGGCGATATGCAGTACTTTTCAATATTTGTGCCAAGCCTGAAATAATTTGGATGAGTTATAGCAAACGCTATACGGGAAGGGGTGGACTCCATTAGAGTAACCTCAAAAAGCTCAGGCTTTTCAGGCTTAACAGAGTTCTTAGTAGAGAATGGTAGAATTGGGTTGTTGATGACAATTACGAAGATACTCTGTCTTGAATACGCTTTTAAGTATTGAGATTCCACATAGTACATAGCTACGCATAGTATTAGTCTGAAGTTCCTATAGTTTGAATAGGGTCCCATATTTTAGAAGATCTGATTATTTTTAGAATCATTTGTGTACAATGAGAGGCATGGAGTAGTTACTGTCCAGCTAAACATAGATCTATATATTCTATCAAATCGACAGAAAATAATTTATAAAATATTGAGAAATAATCCTCATTTCGGACGTTGATGGGGTATAAGTAAGACGTCATCTGAAAATTACTTCCACAGTATGAAATAAATAACAAATCAAAGCCATAAACACTATCAGAGCGCATGCTGCGAATGCGTAGGTCACGGGTTCGAGCCCCGTCGGTGATATACTTTGTAGTATCTACTCAAAGTCATCATCAAATCCTGTCTTCTCAATAACAAAACACACTATTTGTGTACACTACAATGTGCTCATTTCGACCAAATTACTTACTGTGTCACTGCAATAAGAACGGCAACAAGTGACAAACCATAGGATACCAATAGGAGAAGCATGAAGAAATAATTCGATTTAGCAGCACGATAAGGTCGCTCTGGTGGTTGAAAATTAACCACCAAACTCAACTGCAAAAGAAGAACAGAGGAGATCATATTGATATGAATATGCATTTAATATATCACTTTGATAAATCTTACGATCACTGATTTTTAATATATTATAACATCATAGCTTAATGTTTAATGCTTTTGACGTCTTTTGATATGAGCTTGACATATCTATCAACTGTATTGTTTCTGTTTGCAGTTTTTGTGACTGCTGTAATTCGTTTTCCGCAGCTAACTATGATTTCTTTTCCAAGAACATTTTTGAAGATATGGAGGTACTTTTTACACGTATCGAAACCCTATGCCAAATGTTTGTTTCACCAAGTTGTCTAGGATTCGTACTAGTAATTAGGTACCAGACTCATCGTAATACTGATAATACAGCTAGGATTTCCAGTGCAATTATTTTCTTTGTTTTTTGTATTATTAAGGAGACATCCGAATAATGCCGTTGTTGAGATTAACCGAACACTTTTTAAATTAACGGTTCCTTCATTTGTAAACATGAAGAAAGCTCATTAACCGAAAGCTTTGTATCTAGCCTCTAGGCAGTTTTAATAAGATGTTAATGTCGTTTTAACGCAGGTTTTATTCTTTTATTTACATATATGAATGTATATCTTTATTATTATTTGTGGATGTGTGTCAGTGTTGTGATCCATAATTCCTCCTTAACGGCTCGGCCGATTTTGCTGCATCTTTGCATTTTTGTGACCTTTGGGTAGGAGATCTAGAAGTGCTTTTTAGATTTCAAATACCTCGGGAAAAAGTTTTCGAAATTGAAAAAAGGAACATTTTCGAATTTTCGAATATTTTTATTGTGTCCGTAGAAAAATTCGTGAGTTAAATTATGTCCATAGACAAATTCGTGAAATTATACACAGAACCAAAATGAAAAGCTAATAAACACAAGTTTAGTAAAACGTGAGTCAAAATGCCCAAGAAAAAAACGAGGAGGGGCTTCAAGCTCACATAACAAATCCAGCATTTGAGAGGCCAAAGACAATCAGCATCAAAAGAAGCTTATGAGCATCAACAGCAATTAGATCGTATATCAAGTCAAAAGAGACAACAAATGAAAGACTTGATCAACAAGAAGAGCATCGTCAAAGCAATGCTGCTTTAAACAGAGGTCGTCAGTGTAATCAAGCAGCAGAAAAACAGCAGGAGTATCGTCAGAGAATCACTGCCTTAAACAGAATTCGTCGATCAAATTAAACTGAGGAGGAGTGTCAAAATGAGCGTCAAAGAAACGCGGCCTCTCTTCGTGCACAAAGGTCGAAAAAGTAAGTTAAGTTTGATAACTTTTTCTCTCAACGAAATCCCAATACAGCCATGCCCTGGCCAAAAGCAAAGAAACTAACAATAAGCAAATTATGTTTTCTCAATTCAATAAAGATCATAGAAATACGGTACCACTTGCATCATATTCCGGGAATTCACATTTTTATTTTGGGACAGTATAACTTGCTTATTTTTCTTCCTTCACACTGTAGAAGATGAGCCACTTATAATCTAACTCCTGGTATTATCTATTCATTTTTCCTTCCACGTTACTCATAATTGCTTACAACCATAAATATACAATTGTGATTTCATTCAATTATAACAGACAATTGTGACAATACAACTTATAGAAGCTTTTATAAATACAAAAAGAACCATTAAAAATCTTCTCGAAGGGCCCAAAACGAGCGTAGACCCCCGAAGGCGGCCTTTACGCGAGCATATATAAGTACTCATGCAGACACACAAGCAGTCATGAACTACATATTATAGGACTCAATACGGCGCTGGCGGGGATTGAACCTAGGACCTCCCACACCGAAAACTTTACTATTGCATATATCTATATATTTATATGTATATTTAAAATGCAATAAATAAAACATGACATTAAAACAAGCTTTTGAGCTTTCGCTCTTCGTCAGGTCTGTATAGTCGAACGAGGGCGTATTTAAGCAAAAGATTGCGGAATTAAAATAATTTCTAAAAGAATAAAAATGGAGCGTGCCATCTATTTAGAATAATGCCTTATGTAAAGATAAAATATGATAAATACAATAGTAAAATCTAAAACCATAATCTATATACATTAAAACCTAAAACAACAATAATGAGTAAAAATAATTATTACTGATTGTTTACTAAAACGCCGGCATTTATAGTGTTGTAACTGGAATTCCTAAGGTACCTACGTAAAACATACCGTTTGTACTCTAGGAAGGGATGCAAAGCCTACAGATGTGAGATTCCTGAATTGCAATAATTCTTCCCACGAAAGACTGAATGAATTTCAATCCAGGAATCTCCCATCTGTAGGCTTTGCAAGACACTTGCCCTTGCATTTTGTATGCAAATAAAATGGAATCAGAAGATTATTAAGAAGAATGGAAACTAGTTGCCCTACCAAAATAACAAAGAGTTCTCTTTCTTGTATTCTTCCCCTTAATGTTCCTTTATATAAACATCTGCAGAAAGTAAGTCTTACCTTCTTGACATAAAAGGTAATAATGACGACAATCAGAGCCATGATTGGTAGTAGTGGACAGAAAGCTGCACCTATCCTGCAAGATACAAAGAAAAAGGTTATGGAAGCAAAGGTATTTTAGGCATCTGATGTTGTGTAATGTGTCAATGTATAAATTGTATGGACATTATTCTTGCCACAACGCAAAACACTCTGTGTTAATGATTTACACTTAATGCTGCCGTTCTTATTACTGGGTCTGCAAGATTACTACCAGATTGTACTTGTTGCTCAATTCCTTCATACACTTCCCCAGTTCTCGCTGTAAATAAAGAGTACTAACTTTGAAAACGTTTACGTTATCACTATGCACAATTCTAAAATAATTCTACTACCTGCATCATTTTAAGTGAATTATACAAGGCTTAGTTTGGGGGGTTAAAACTCTAGTTTAAATTTATTCGAGGCTTTCGGTGCTACCTTGCATCATTTCAGGAGAAAACTGATTAGTTGAAAAACAGTGATATTGGGAAGATAAATAATAAGTAATATAGAAACGGGAAGATAAGAACCATTCGAGAAACAAAGAGTATTAAAATCCCAAAAAATTCGAGTGGTAATTAAATAGAAAGTAACGCAAGCAAGGTAATGAAAATGATGCAAGAAAAAAAATGTCGATTGATTATTGTTTAAGCCTGGATTTGTTCTGAATTGAGATAGTGGTTTACTTGCAAGAAGGCTGATCAAAATACCAAATGTATAACAATATATCTTGAAATAAAATAATTGTTAAATTGTAGCATACAAACGTGATAAACCATTCTCGGATAAGATTGATGGGAAGTTTCCATGTGGTTCTTTCCTTGGTAGAAGATGGTACACAAACACGGAGAATGTCGAATGTCACAAAGTAACACATTTCTGATTAAAACAAGATTGTCTTGTACAAAAATCATTAGAAAAACGAGTGGAACGCTCGCTTAAGCATAAAAAGAACTGCAATTCATCATTGCGGTAAATTGGTGATAACTGATGTGATTCCTTGAGACGTCATATGGTTCTCGTATATCGCTAACTGAAATGTCCGTTTCACATATGAACAGAAGGATTGCACAGACTGTTTCTTCTCACTTGGAGTTAAGTGTCAAGACATGAGGTCGCCAGGAGTATCGTCTACCCACAGATCTACGAAAATCATGATCTTTGGGGTTAAAGTTGCCAAAGGGTCACTGTACTCAAGGCGTGGCAGTAACCGCAATTTTTTAGCCCGAATTGCGTTGACGTACACCGCTGACCGCTAATGTCAAGAGGTTATGGGGACATATAGGACACTTGAGCCTGGCAGTACACCTCACCTGCTGAATAATGTTAAATTAAAGCAGATACCTGCCACATTCGTAACATGTTTTACGCAAATTAAATTTAGATTCTGTTGTAGAATTGTCAAAAAATGAAGAATGAAAATGCATAGGTATCTTTTCAATGAACCAAGGAGTTTCAATTAGCTCAGGTCAAACTTTCTGCTTCAACTTTCTTTCAAACTTTGATTGGAATGAGTATTAACTACATTTGATAAAAACACAAAAGATCGTCTTCTGTTACAGTAATTGTATATCTACCATGAATAATTATTAATTCATTCCTCATGAGCATGTTATTCAACTTACCAAATTATGGTTTGGCCGTAAACAAGATCTAACACATTATCTGTTATGGAAAATTGTGGAAATCCAACCTTCTTTACCAAGTCACAGCCACAAAATTCATTTCTAACAACATATCTAAAGACGTTCGGTAAAAGATGAAAGAAAACATTCCACTCAATTATGATAATGCCATTAGCAATATAAGATATTTTCAGCTAGGAATAAAAAGGGAAAATGAATCAAACATTTGCAATATAGTATCTAGCATTCAGAACAGTTTCGTTAGTTCTGAGTAAATCGAAACCATTAAAAATGCACGTAGGCGTGACTCAAGGGGCCAGGGAACTGATTCTCCCAACTGTTAACAATATGAGGAAAACCTATCCCCTTTCAAAGAAAATAATGTCATTGGATACACTTTTTACTGTAATTTCTCTTTGGAGATAGGTCGTAGGCACCGTGAATATCATTGTCGTTGTTGTTGGAGTCGTTCTGAGTTCTCTTCACTCCTCAAATATTGGTTAAATATTATTGGACGCTTTGGTAGTTGCAACTCAACATCTTGCCCCTCTCCCCTACCCACACCATTTTGGGGGAGAGCCCTGTTGAAATTCAAGTTAAACTAGAAGACAGCGAACCTCTATCCTAGTACGTAGATTAATAGCATGTTTATCTTTTCCTGGTGTGATCTTGTCATGATATGTGGCACCGTAGCTGCTATATTGCACTCTAGATTTATTGTAACAGATTAAGGGAATGACATACACCGACTATGGTGCCTTACCATGCAGTAATCCAATAACATATAAATGAGGTAGGAACATAAGTGGTAATTTGAAGAGCTAACATGTTACTTCTTGTTATGCGACAATCTGTAATGCGCTAAAAATGTGTTAAACATCTAAATTCAAAAACGTACCACATGTCATCTAAAATTGTTCTCACAGCTGGGAGAAATATTAGCGTACTAAACATTCTGTAGTGCAATCGAGCAGTGATAACTTTCTATGGGCTTTGAACAAAAAATTGCTCATTGGTGGATGATTGGGACATAATGTGACAACTAAAGGAAATGAACTATGTTATCTCACCATACCTCAGTTGGCAGAGTAACAAGCCTCGATTGCGTTTTCTGTGTTCAAATCTCGGTGATGACATTTTCACTTTCCTCTAGTATCTCTCCAAATTCAAGAGTTCTGTCGACTTTTTGGAGGAACAACTAAAAGTACACAATTATCTATCTTTCCGGTAGTTTCAATAATTTTTTGCGTATTTTTTATGAAGCACACCGAAATTCCCTATATCCTACACATTAACAGATTGTTAGGAAATAATTTTTGGACAGAAAGGTTTTGTCTCACCCATAGCAACCTTGTTCAGAATAATTAGTACTCCATTAAGTAATTAGTGCACTTGTTTTAAAAACTAACCTTCACTGCGCATGCTTAATGGAGAAGGGAGGTGAAATGTAAAGGAAACAATGGGTTTCCTTTTGCTACAAAATAGAAGAAATAAAAGTAAAGTTGGTCATGCGTGTTGTAGGTCTTCAGTCTCGACGTCTTAATGTCTTCATATTTTTCATTGCCCTGGTCAAAGATGAGGAGTTCAGTGATGACGTCTTTAATGTCCAAGTTGCTTTCCTTAGTTTCGGATGATCAACTGAATGGATTCAGACTTTTGACATAAAATTTGAACCTATTGTTGGGTCCCAAAACAATACATTTTAAATTAAAGATGTTTGTTGCCCGGTAAATTCGAGTAGATGTTAACTTCGATGCAAAAAAGTAACCAAATGTATTGCTACGGGGGCGTTGCTCTAAAGTTTCCTTTTAGGAGGGATGCGTAATGGACAGGAACTAAATCCATCACTTATGAAATGTTTGACTTATAAGTAACAATCAATTAACATGAAATAGAGGATTAGTGTGCTGTTAAGAATCTTGCTGAGTTATTGCAAATGTTTGAGGTAAGATTTTTTACCATCCATGACTATCTAATCTATTCCAACTAAAAAGTGTTGCCTAAGGGTGTAATTGGTGTACAAATTGATATTTCAAACCCAAGCTACACTTGAAACTGTTGCTAGTCCTCTTTAATTTTAAATGAAATCTTGCAAGACCTTTCTAGCAAGACTGATCACAAACTGTCTCTGAAATGTATATCGAACATTGATTATATCACCGATTTACTCAAACCCCCGTTTTATTTTTACCTCTTTAATCTCTACTTCATTGTAAAATTTTTGTAATACATTAATATCGATTTTGGTATCTAAGTTAGTTAGATGCCTGAAACGCATTTACTGTAATTTACAAGCTGATAACACTTACCCACGAGGAAACTCAACAAAGAGGCACATAGCAATGTTTGCTATAAAATCTGTCCATGTTAATTTGTACATTTCAGCTCCGAGAGAGTTTTCCCAGCACTGAAAACAAACAAAGAAGACCGCTGCATAAAAATTCGAACTTTGAAGCATTTAAACTTTTATCGCCCAATACGTGTTAGCCACCGCTGATTTCTGTGTGAGAAAATGTCGTTCCATTAAGTATATTGCCTTTACCTTGAGAATAGCACCACTACCTTATTCTGAAAGGAGAATGTACTATAGACGGGTTGAAAAGATATATTTGATTGGAAAGTGATGAATTATGATTAGATGGAATCGTTTAACCCCCTCCCTATTATTTAATAGAGGATTTAAAAGAAGGAGAGAAGGACTTGAAGCTGACAGGAGTGGTAATGGGAAGAATAATTTGATAACAATAATGTAGGCCATTGTAAATGACTATTATTATGGTAGTCACTATGATGATGACGTTAATAATGGACAAAAAAACTTTTATAGGGTTTTATGAAATAAAAGCAACTTTTCTATTTGTTTGTAACCAACTAGCTGTGACCTAGGCAAATGCCTGTCGCAGAAAACACAGCATACATACAATAGTTAATGTAATTTAGTTTCATTAGCTTTTTACACTTACCTAGACTGCGCGATTTTAAGATTTGCAAGACTAAGGGTGCCAGAAGGCCCACAGACAAATTGATGTTGATAAATGTGTGAACATTTTTTTACATATTTCCGAAAACTGATAGGATTCTTAATTGAGCTATTAGCTTCAAAATTAAATTATATTAAAGGTATTGGCGATAATGACGTCACACTTCAGCTAGACGTTGACAATAAATTTAACACTGTTAAAGATTCCTGTTTTCTATAGCCTTGAAGACTCCGAGCTTTAAGTAAGTTCTATTTTCTACTTTTAAGAGATCGTAAACATGAACCAGGGTTCAAAGATTCACTTTTACTTCATTTTAGATTATTTGAGGCTATGAGGAAGATTTATTTTAAGTAATTTGTCGCTTAAAATATTGTATTGCTTGTTTGACTGACCGACCTGCTCTTTAGATATTTGAACAGATCGAGAGGCGCAAGCCTACTATAGCCTATGTCATGTCAGTACAATATGTATCGGCGTCGGCTCAAATGAGTAAACTGTACTGAAACCAAGATTATTACCAAAAATTATAATAATTTGACAGATCATAACATGAGATGCAAGGATATTAGTTGGTTTACAATTTCGACTTTTATGAAAAATAAACTAACTGATTGACAGCGGTAATAAGATATTAGCATACCTACCACCATCGGCTTTTTGTCCATACGCAGATAAAGTGTTATTATTAAAACTGAAATCGATGACAGTTTTAATAGGACGGTCCTGTAAAAAATACATAAAACACAAGACAATCTCAATATCATTTCATTTACGGGCCACTAAGACTGTCTAGAAAGTGGCAATAGAAAATCAATTACGTACGGGCAAAACTTTTGTCTCTGCTTAAGACTTGATGAAGGATACTCATTAAATTGTTTCGCATTTGCAACGGGGATCATGGGGGAATAATCTGGGAACGCGTAAAATGTTAGAAAGTTACAGATGTACGCTCCTAGAGTAGTTAGAGATTTACTTTCCTGGAAGGTTTTTTTAAACTATAGATGTACTATTCCAGAATCTAATTGAGGTTAGGGTTAGGGGTTAGGGTACTAGTGTCTATTCTTAAAAAGGGATTCTAGGAAATCACATCTTGACAAGATAATTTCTGTAATAGTAGAACTTGGCAATACTAGGTTAGCATGTACCCTAAAATTCTAGGTTGGATGAATTCTTGGGACTATTTATAGACTATTATAAACTGTCACCTATCAACAGCATCTTCTATTTGCAAATCCTTACTATTTAATAAAATAAATGTTCTCAGTAGTATCTTGATCATTGGTTCTTATAAACATTTGAATGTCCTTTTTGGTACAAGACAGCAAATATGGAAGAAGAGAGAGACAGATTTCACGTATTTCCTATCCTATCTTTCAAATGGGACAGATAGACCTACATCTCTTGACGGAGATTGTAAGTTAAAGAGGAAATGTTTTGTTCTATTTAATTTCTGTTTATCCGTCCTGCCTTGTCGTTTAAAATTCGATCAAAATTCATGGATTCACGATGATAGTTCTTATTCTTATCCATCCAGGTTTTGTGAGCAAAGAAAGATCTATCAACAAACATGACATTGTCGATTTTGAAGTAAACTTTGTAGAAATAGGATCACCTCAAATTTAGAAGAATTTCTTAAAATCTTTTCTGTTTTGTCACGAAATAGATTTCATATTGTGAGTATTATCTGACGCGTGTAACCGTGACAACTGAAAGTCAACACAAGAAGATATAGCGTCTTCATACTATTAAACTGTTCAATTTATCTAGGGGCCCCTACGTTCACTTTTCGATGATTGTTATCATTATCAGGCTAAGCACCAAACTTAAAATTTACACAAATTTAAAAAATCAGAGTAAGAAAAATTACAATGTCGTTATAGGAGGCCTAAATGTAAGAGTTTCTTGCAAATGAGGTGCATAAATATTAGATTGCGAAAAGGCAAAGAAACAAAATTCGTTGATGTTGTAAATAAAGTGGTGAAACATGAAACTATAGAGAGATCAATGGAGGTCATGCCGCCCATGTTACTGATAGAAAATATAATACAAATATGTCAAAAATATAACTTTAATAAAATCCCAAGATGTTAACAGATCAAAAATTAAGAAATACAAAAATCATGAAATACAATTCAAAGAGGAAGTGATAAAAGCTATTGGACACTTAGATAAAGAAGTAAGGACTCATTAACAATCCTCAAAGCAATTACAGATTCCTTACAACAAAACAAAAATCTACATCCAAAAATACCCCCATAACAAGCGCAATGCCTCGGTTGACTATCTAAGTTCTTGATGTGATGAACAAAAGCATGGAAAGTTTAAGAATAAAGGATTGGAAAATAGTAAAAGATATATAAAATACATGTCCGAAATTAGAGAGGACATGCTGAGCGGACAATAAAGAGAAATTTATGGGCTTGATTGCCCAGACGTTAAAGTTCTTTATTTTTTGGTTTTTGTGGCATACTCGATTTCGAGGGTAGCTCATTGCCCAGACAGAGTTAAAGTAGCCACCAAAAAATAGGGGAAAATCCATGTACATAAATAAAAGGTGGAAACATCATTCTAGAAAAGAAAGAAGGAAGATGCATGAAATACATTAAAGGAGTGTTTTAAGACAACCGGAAGATAAATTCACCATCACAAAAGAATATATAAACTTTGCTTTAAACCGGATGAAGTAGCAAAACTACCCAAATCATGCTTTAAGAAATTATTGATAATCGTCCATGAACTTCAAATCCAACTGATTCAAGCTTTTGACCAAGTTGATATCGGATGATTTACAATAGTACATAACATAAATGACTAATCGCTTTCCAAACGTGAAAATATTAAACATAGAAGTAAAGGGAAGCCAATAATTTAGTCTGGAAACGAACCAAAAGAAAAACGTACCTGCTGCCTACAATCTTGGACAAATAGAAGCTACGTTTTTGCCAAATTTCGTTGAAAATGGAGCAAATCACGCAAGACACTTGGCGCCTGAAAAAAAGGGGTGTCCATTCCTGGTATTATTTACTTTCTAAACCTCTCCGCTTAGCAGTAGGGAGGTCTGAATTGCAAGTCTTCGAAATGCTTGTTTTCTCAAACTTGCTCAAACAATAATTTAGAACGGGGGTTCGGGAGACTTGCATGTTGCATAGTCCAAAAATGTAGCTATAGTTATCAACAAAAATATCAGTGAAATAACTCACCTCCCTAAGTCAACGTTGAGCTTCACTCTCGGATCCCAGTCCTCGAACGTTGAAAGCCGGTAAAATAGGGGCGGCAGAAGAAAATTTATTGCTGTGATTGTTAGAGGGGATGCATAATTTTTAATGATTAAGACAATTTCCCCTTTATCCAGCGTCGCTTCCTTCTCTAATGCCTAAAATTGAGGAGAGAATACCAAGATGAATATATTAATATGCAACGGAGTTAACAAAGCTTCTGTACGAAGAACATTGTCCAAATCCCAATTTTATCATACTTACAGTAAAAGAGTGGACCCCAATGGTGGTGAACCATAGATGTATACGCAGAGGGGCAAGAGGATAAATTCTAAACTAGGTCGTTTGTTCCCAAGCTTAATCTATCTATGAATAAACAGGTGTCACGTCGATAAATTACTGTGTAAATAAAAGAGAGTTGACGAATCAATAGGGTACGGGTCATATTCTGCACGTGACCGCAGCCGGCTTTGAAACACCGCATCGCTCTGTCAAAGTTCTTTAAAAGCGAGTTTTTAGATTTCTGGTATTGGGATGAGATCTTCGTAGATCGTGCGAAATGCATCTGAAAACGTGTAGTGTTTTCAAACTTCTTCTAAACTCATTGTTTTTGCTTTTGAATGGTTGACCTGTAGACCTACTAGATCTTTTAAGGGACCGTCGTCCCCTTATCCACGCAAATGCTACACCACTGACAAAATGCCCTTTGCTTTGGTAAAAGCCGGTACCTAAAGGGAAATAAAGTATGATAGAAAATACTCTCATAACTAAGTAGTCTCAGAACGAAGGAAGTATAATATTTGGTTGACAGAACGTGAAACTTGTCAAACTGTGGCCTGAGTAGGCGTTTTATGGAGTAATTTTTCATATTTCGAGGGGAATTGAAAATATCCACCTGTTAGCCCTCTTCGAAATTTTTCCATAGATGATCTGTTATCTATCATGGGCACGTAGCCTGCCCAAATGCGTTGATGAGCAAATTGTTTTCACCAAATGGAATGCCAGATAGAAGTTAGAAAAAGTCATACAGTAATAAAGATAGTTTAGTATAAAATTGGTAATAAATCCACAACCGAATTTATACCGCAATTATGGAAAAGTGGTACTAGTACAAAGTAGACTAAGATGGCATTGAATGCATATAGTGCCCTCTTGACGCTAAACATAATCATGGGCGCCTTACAACCTATATCTGCCTTCCGGCTCGGGCTTATTTTGAACATAAAATATCTGATTTCCCCCTTTGGAGCATAGACACAAACCAACCACTCGAGCCGCATTTTTTTGGTCATCACAGCCACGCCCCAATTTTATATCTTTGTATGTTGAAGCATAGTTGACCTAATACCCTCTTTCAAGGGCAGTGAGACCAGGATATGAACCTCTAGCCCTCATTTATTTGGTAACTTCTGCCTCATAAAACCACTAGTTATTGTACCCGGCAATGCTAGGGACGAGTTGCTGTTTGGGAGTAAGTCAATGAATGTTGGGATCAAGTTTCAGCAACAAATCCTTAGCGCAACTTTGCTCACCTTTGCCCGTTGGTCCAATTATTTTGGTCTCAAAGCTTTTCCCACAACTTTGAAAACACGAGGGTGTTCCATATATTTTAGCAATTGAGCACGTTTGACAAGCAACTGTTCCAGCGGTATAACAGTGTGTAATGGCCCCAGCAGTCTATTGCTCCCGAACGTTTTCCCCCGAGAGGACACTCTAATTGTACTCACAACTTTTCATGTAAAGGTTGGTCATTATTTCTCCCACGTGTGGCCTTGCAGAG
Source organism: Carybdea cf. marsupialis auct. non (Linnaeus, 1758) (assembly GCA_010016065.2). NCBI lineage: Eukaryota > Metazoa > Cnidaria > Cubozoa > Carybdeida > Carybdeidae > Carybdea > Carybdea cf. marsupialis auct. non (Linnaeus, 1758). Next base: position 23,058 of record JAAAKL020003220.1, read on the forward strand.
GAAACGTAAACCGAAAAACTGACTTTATTTATACTTTTTAGCGCAGCTCTGATCGGATATAAGTTGCTTCCCTGCATGTGTATTGACGCAAGAATTGCCTACGATAATGTTTCTTCTCACCAAAGTTTTGCATAATTTCCACAGTTATTAAGTAACGAAGATGCGTCCTTTATAGTTATACATAATAGAAAGATGTACAAGCATAAGCAGACTTTAGCATGGCCACCCTAAAGAGAGTTGAAAAAATCAAAGCGAAGCGAGACAGGAAAACTTAAAAAATTTGTAAATTCCTAGGAATTGCGCGCCTTTAAACTACCGTTAAGTCTCGATGTCTAGAACACGCAGGAAACAGGGGTTTTGGAGCTATTGAGAGTTGAAACAATTGCATAATGTATGGTCGCACGATTTGTAAGCAGTTGAGCCGAGCTCAGGATTTTAGGGGTAGTTTCTTGTAAGAAACGCAAAGTATATACTTGCGAAAGGATGACATTTATTTTCGAGTTTTGAAAGTGGTGGGACCCTGTGTTATCAAACTCGAAGTCTACGTGCTCCGACGCTGTGTCTATGATATTCTTGATACTGGCTTTGACAGATACGTTACCAGGGTTATAAGCATTAGCTCATTATGAAAAGCTCTGAATGTAGACGTTACTCCCTGACATAAGTGCTATTTATTAGTAGG
>JAAAKL020003221.1:0-23736 GCA_010016065.2 Carybdea cf. marsupialis auct. non (Linnaeus, 1758)
ATCAATGAAAGGTTGCCTGAGATTACTTGTGAAGATAAACTAATGACCGTATGAGTATTTGAGTGGCTATAAGATTTCACAGCTTTTTCAGGATTTATTCTTGATAGTATAAAGTAGTGGTCACACTGTTTTGACCGGTCAGAAGTTGCACCCCTACCTATAATTTCCAAAGCCCCTTCCCTGACATAAATAACACTGGAATCAATAGGGTAGTAGGTTGTAATCATGATATAGTATATAGGCAATATCACTTTATTTGCATTCTAGAAATATATTATTGACTCTCCATCTTCAGACTGGTTTCCTCTTACTTTTGATCTTGACACTTTTGGATCTAATGTCAATCACCATCTTCTTGGAAATGTTTAATTTTTTTGTCTTTAATTAAATCTAGTTTTCTGTTTACTTTTTATTTCTACTTCTTTCAAAGTAACCCAATACCTTGAAGTGGCAAACCTGCCTTGTATTGAGTGAAATATTTTTTATAAAGGAAAAAGATATCCATGGTGCAATGTAGAATTGGTTCAAGACTGAGGATACCAGTCTATGAATGCAAAATCTAGCAAGTGTAGAAACAACATGAAGTGGTTTGACATTGTGAGTGTTTAGTGCCAAAATTTCTTTTCCCAAGATAAACAGATTGATTTTGCATAAGATTGGGTTTGATGCAGAAAGGGTTGTTTGTGATTGGTACACCAAGGTAGGGTGGGAGATCTTGGATGGCTATTGCCCTTAGTTATAGGCTATTGACACACCTGGTCAAGTTAGAGTTCCTGCAGAACAAAAGTGTACATAGTTCGCTTTCTTATTTATATCTAAAAAGTGTCCCTTGATAGAGTGTTCTTTAGTTCTCACTTGAAAGGAGGAAAGCAGAACAGGAGGACACCAGATATTTAAATGTGCACATTTTCATTTTGTAGCTACATGGTAACTTACTTCAAAAACTGAAGATATGGAAAAAGCGCTGCCCAAAAAATCTGTGGAAAAACGAAGTATTAAAATTCAGGTTCCCCATTTTAATGGGTTGGAATAGTAGGTGTTTGGCATGAAGTGAGATTTTCTTATCTATCAAGCCTATTTAGCAAATTGCTGTTTACATTTTATTTCTAGTCCTTTCAAAGTAACTCAATACCTTGAAGGGGCAACCTTGCCTTGTATTGAGCGAAGGATTTTAAAAATATATATAAAAAGTTGTAACTCATGACCAGAAGGAAACATGATAATAGTATCAGTCTTAAAAATATGTCATGTCAGTAGTAAGAGATAACTCTTGGATCTTGAATAGAAGGCACCGTTCGATTTCTTCTTAATAATCCAAATAGATTCAATGATGGCAATCAAAAGTATCGTGTGGTCGAGTTCAAGTCAGTTTTATTCTTATCCAGGCATACAGGCCGACGGTCCAAGTGTTCCTCCAATATTGTGCTTCTTCCTTCCAATATCGCTGGCCCTAAGAAAAAGGTAGCATCAGCACCCCCGTAGTCGACAAACTTTAGGCCCCCAATCCCCAACAACCCCAACCCCACATGCCCTTTAAGCTCACTCCCGAACAAAATAAAGTTTCTCACAGAAGCGAAACCCCTCCCTCCCGATACGAATATCTTGGTGACATGCCTACTTATTGCCAGGCATTTTCGGAAATGGCATTACTTAAGGACACCGACTTCAAAGTTAATATTTGAAAATGCGTCCATTGTGATCTCTAGTTTCGCCATTCATTATGGTGACAACAGCTGACTACTGCAGAAAGATATATGATGTGACGAGTCGCTAGTATTTAGATCATAGGGTACTGAGTTCTTTTCTCGTAATTCACCACAGTGCAATGTACATAACCCACATGTTCACAGTACCCACATTTTTTTCTTTTAGATAAAACCGATTTTATTCAGTACTACGACGTTAAGAATCCGTTGAAACTATTTATATACAATAAAAGCTATGGAGCGAGAAACGAATCCACAGTCGACAGTGTTGTGTCGGATGGGATGTGGTTTTTATGGAAACCCAGCTTTCGAAGGAATGTGTTCAAAATGTTATAAGGATTCACTGAAACGAAAACAACCGTCGCCGCCACTGAGTGGAAGGACCAGTCCGAGCCCTGGTAAGCAAGAGTCATTGCTGACACTTTCCATTTGCGTACCTTATGGCGTTCTCCGTATTCTCTTAGAAGTATTCATATTTTACAGAGCATTTCCCATCTCTCCTGCTGCTGTTCTCTGCCGCACTGTTTTTGGTTATGCTCCTCAAGACTTCAATTTTTTATTATTTCATCTTGACTTTCTTTCGGTTCTGATTTCACATTACAAATTGTGCCTGTGCTTCGGTTATCCTCAATCACAAATTGGCAATTCACGTTTTATTGTCGGAAGATGGCTTGTTGAATTTGACTATATTACGATCAGCTTCGTCTGTGTATTTCACTTTTTTTATTATCTCTGTCATTTAAAAGCCATATGGTAAACCACATTTTTCATGCCATAAAGTACATTAGTAGTATTCCATGATAGGAAAAGTACGTTTAGATTTTTTATTATCCTGCAGGGTAAATTTCATCGCGAGTCCTAGTATCTGTTCAAGTTGACGTGTACTTCGGTCATCATTTTAACATAGTAAAATACCATCAATGTTTATTTTGCCTCACATCGAAGACCTTCCCCGTACATGGGAATTTTGATCTGGATGGGCAATACTTTTAGTCGTAGTTCCCAAAATAGGACTTTGCCTATCTTGCTTTATAGTGGAACCATGACACACACATATATTTCAAGTCTGTATTCTCGGAACCGTGGACGCAATTCCCACACAAAGAGGCTTATAACTACTTCGTTTTGTTTCATTAGATTCGCCAGTTTTTCATAAATTACTAGCTCGCATTTTGTGATACGCATTTTGTGATCATTACAGTTGTTTACAAAACTAACTTGTTCTGTCCCTCCTTATACTCATTCGCCTTGTCTGGATCACTGTCCTTGCTAAGATGGCCTCTTTTATTAATTCCCTTGCTCTTTGCTTCTTTATTCTCGTCACCACCCTATCTAATACTGTTGTGTCAAAAGCTGTGCCTCCAACACCTACTCTGTTCCATCTCTTCCTGCCTCCGGCGCCCTCCCTCTGCCCAAAGCTCCTCTTCACCCTCCCTCTGCCCAAAGCTCCTCTTCACCCTCCCTCTGCCCAAAGCTCCTCTTCGCCCTGCCATTGCTTTCGCGTCTTATTAAAAGATATGAAACCATACTACCCATTACGTTTTCCATTTTCATATGTCAGTTGTATGTATAGCAACGACGTTGATCAGTGTTACGAGAAGAGAGGATTAGAAATGATCCTAACAAGGTATTACAGAAATAGAAAATGGCATCACAGGGAGTCGTGTGCATGTGTCGCGGATACGAATCTCATTTCGTGTATATTTCTACCTCATAGTATCGTCTCAACTAGTTGTTAAACAAGAAACATTGTATACATGTACCATGCTGCAACTCGTAGGGGATTTAAGACAATTGTTTGAGGTAGGGATAACTTGCGCAGAAATGAACCAAATAGAGCTGGAAGGTAAGGGTATTTCCTGTAGGAAGCTGGTGACTTGCCACAGATTATTTCAAAATTGTGAAGCATATGGCATATAGATTGTATGACCAAAATAGCTTTGGTCTAAGAAAAATTTTAATATTCATTTGTGCCCAGTTAATTTTTGTAAAGCCAATCAAAGTATTGAAACAAGCAAGTATGTAGGGAATCAAGATGCTTTGGGGAAATTTATGGGAGACTGTCGAAATCGTGTAGGGTAATGTATTGCATTCTGGCTCACAGTGTAGATAAAAGGAAGTCAGTAGAGAGCACGAGTAGCAGCGCTAACTCTGCAGGCACCTCATGTAACTTGCGCGCGTTTTCGTTACTCGGAGCCACCCACTCGTTTTAGAATGTACTGCGTGTTCACCATGAGTACGCTGAAACTACTTACAAGTTGTTAGATGTCGAGCTCACAAACTTGATTCACGTGCACTCTACATTTAATTACAATAAACGAGAGTTTTAAAAATAGAGCTGAGGTTTCATTGCCCATTGTGAACATGGGGGAAAAGACAAATAGCAATTTTAAATGACGTGTAGGAAATAGAGTTCAGGTGATTTCTAAGTGAATGATGCGATTATTGTGACGCGTTTTAAAGTAGACAAAGTAAGCTTTGACTATGTAGGTACGGTAGTATATCAAGTGTCTGCTTGATGACGTCATCATATCCATGGATCAAGATCAATTTCAAACCAAAAGTATGCATTTTCAGTTCAGCAGTACCAAATCTGACTCATTTAGACAACAGGGGTTATGACGATGACGTCAGACTGGCTTTTGTTGCTGTATATTACGCTTTCTTCAGGCAAGCACTAGAAGCGTCTACCGGTTATGTTCGAAAAAAAACTTGTTCCTAACAGATCATTGAAGTCACGGACCCAGAAACTTTGTTTCGAAAAGCCCATTTTTTCCATATCTCAATACTGTTGGCCCGGTTTTGAAGAGTTTAAGAAAACTCGTTAAAATTCCAAGTAATAGTCGCCCAAATTTCCCCTTGTTCTCAATTCAAAACCTTTGAAGCAGGTTGCAATATCAAGATTTTTTGGTCGTGATTCAAACTTAAAAATTTATGTTTGTTCAAGATATTGTTCGCATATTTCGGCTTATAACGTAACATAAAAGATGCAGTAAATGAAAAAAACTGACTAAATTTCGATTTTCATCATATCCTGTATTTCACCTTGTTTCCACTATGAAACGTGAGTTGGGCAGTTTTGAACCGTTTAGTGCAATATTTCATTTTGTAGTTTTAAATGGTTCTTAATGTAACGGCGGCAAGTTGGCAATTTTAATCCAAGGTGGAGTTGCTGTCTTTCTCAAACGTCTACATTTTCGATGTTTTACTGAAGACTCTGTAACGTACATGATGCTTATGTAAGAATCTCAATTGGAAGTAAAAGGTTCTAATAATAGACGATGACAGGAATAGCGAGTTACTTATTTCATTGCGTGTACAGTGCGCACCCACTAACAAAAAGTTGGAATGAGACGGCTATTCGAATTCTAGGGTATTGCCCATTATCATGGACATAAAATCGATCGATGCTAAATTAGATCTATTTTGGTTTCTATTGAAAGAAACATTTCACGCTCCTCACAATTCGTAAATCAGGTCCGGAGGAAGTCAGCAACTTGTCCGGGCCAAGCTGTGTATAGCCATGGAATTTGAATTCGGTGATGAAAAGTACATTATCGAGTGTCACATGGATAGTATGATTTATTCGAAGTACGAGATGATTCGAGTTCGAAAGCTTAGGGATATTCTGAAGGCAAACTAAGCAGTGACTCGAGTTAGAGAGACTCAGATGACGTGGAGTCTACATTGTTAGCACATTGTAAAACAACTTATCTTTATGTTCGAAGTAACTCAATACCTTGAAGTAGCCCTGCCTTGTATTGAGAGAAGGACTTAGAATTACAAAAAGACACAAAAACCTGTGGAGTCACTGTTTTTTTAATTTCCCCTTTGCAATTGCAGTGGTGAAGTTTGTCGATGTTTTATTTAATTATTTTTAATTTTTTTACGATCGAGTACGTATACACCCAAAATCGTGATACAGAAATCTACCCAGTTTTGGTTCTAAAATATTGTAACCTTCCAGTATTAATCAGGGAAGCAGCCAATGATACATTTGATTAGTGGGTAAATCGGCGAGATGTTATATATATATTGTTTTCTTGTTATCTATATGGTGAGTCGGCTTGATCGTTTCACCAACATGTCTGATGCTACGCCTGACGTTAAGGCCTTGCCCAGTGCCACTCAAGTGGCCTGTATGGTTTGCAGGTCTTTATAGTTTTGGGCGCTAGAAAAAGAGCCCAAGATAATGAGATCATTTTTTTTCTCTTTCAAATGACCTGTGCTTCTATTCTCAATGCTGCTCTTTTAATTTCTCCAGGCTCTTCATCAAGCATGTCTTCGGCAGTATCATCGTCGCAACCCTGCCCAGCGGCAGCTGCACCCACAACTATTGCAATTCCGAAACTAGATACCGAAACAACAGCTTCGACTCATACGTCTTGTGTGACTGCTGCTGCTTCTCCCGAGAAAACGCTGCAAGTAGATACGAGCGAATCGGACTTGAACTCCTCGTCACAGTCTTTACCTTCAGGAAGTGAAGTCACTGAATCACCGGACGGAAAATCCAAAAAGCGAAATCGTTGTACCTCTTGTAGGAAGAAGGTCGGTCTTACAGGTACGTTTGTAGGCACCTTACATTGATTGTCGCATAATACCAATTTTAATGATTTTTGCCCTTAATTTCTCATCGCCCCTCTCTCCCCCTGAAGTCTTCTTTCCCTTGTTTCGTTGTTATCACGAAATGCAAAAGAAAGCCTTTCAAATAGATCATTAGGAATTGTTTTTAAGATAGAACCTTGTTGGCGTCCAAGTTTGAAAACATTTACGGATCACCTTATCACGTGATCATGATACATCACAAAGTAGCCCGTCTGCAATGCGGTAATGAGCAAAGCTGGGCTGCATATTCCACATTAATACAAAACCACAAGATAGCTTCCTGTGTTCGTTTGGATCACATTAGAGGTGGTGGGCGGATTTCATAATGTTGCGGAGCTTGGTTGATTCATTTTGGAATCATTGTGACCGCAATGCCAATACATACCAGCTATGTGTGGCCAGTATTTCTTTTAACCTAAGATTGGGAGAGCTATTAATTGCTCTATTGTTCTGTGCAAAAGAAGTAAGCGTGGTTTCCAATAATATCAGCGTGGAATAGATCCAGTGGTGAATGATTTGGTAGACCGAGTCTGTATACTACAGTTTTTGTAATAGAATATCGAATGACCTTTGTGCAAGTATCTGTCATCGGTGCTCCTCTAATTTAATTTGCGTGGCAAAATTCAGATCTACTAACATCGCGGTAATTATCTGCTACTTTACTGTGCCTTTGTGTTCAGCAGCCCCTTGGTTTCCAGGTGTAAGGGATCCTTAACTTCCCTTGATGAAAGGTCAGCATGTACATATGTTAGTATTGCCTTGACGCATTCCCAAGCATTGTTGTGCAAGACTTCGTTTGTGGTTAGGGGAAAGGGAGGAATAAGAAAATAGATATCCTATTGGGAGCAGAAATTGCGAAACTATGTGCCAGTATTCAAGAGTATCTTTTCAACATTAACTTTGATCAGTCGGGAAAGCAATGTGTGGCATTTTGTGATCAGGAACCAATCAGAACTTAAGTACGCACAATCTTCGCATTTTCCAACAAGAGCCGGCCACCACCTTTAGCGTGCTTTGAAACAATTGATTGACGTCATCAAAATATAGTTGTTCTCTTTGGTGTTACTTTCCCTCTCCTTTCACTGGGCGTATGCACTCTTTGAGTATACTTCTCTCGTGATAGTATTCAATCACTCATTCTTTTATGTTGATTTCCACATAGTTCAGTTTTCTTGTTCGCTATAAAGCTATTAGTTACTTAATTAACTGTTCATGAAAAACCTATCGCAGACGATCCATGCTAAGGAAAGCAATAATAATAGAAGTTTAGGTGACGAGTAAAAGATGCAGGATGTTATAAGAGGACGTATTAGCAATGGCTCCTCTTGCGAACTGTGCAATGCTATATCTGTATGGGTCTGATACAAATATTGTTCGTCGACACGAACTTCGTACAATGTAGTTGATGGAATTATTACCTTGTGTAACTTCAGAACTAACTTTTCTCTTTTAATTTACCCTTAGGTTTCGAATGTAGGTGTGGCGGATTGTTTTGTGGACTGCATCGATATTCCGATAAACACGACTGCTCTTACGATTATAAAGCAGATGCACGAGAAATGATCGCTAAACAGAACCCAGTCGTAGTCGGAGAGAAAGTCAAGAAAATTTAATTTGCCGTCAATAGTTCACAACTCCAACCGAAGTAACAAACCCGAAATAGATTTTTATTGTACCTGTAAGCATGTTTGATGCCGTGTGTAGAAGGAAATAATCCTCTAAGGCAATACTACTTGGAATTATTCGCAGTATAAACGTATGTTGCAGTCAATAGCCAAACCTTTGGTACTGGTATTTTTGTATCTAGTTGAGGAAGTATGACGCATTGCTTGAGGTATGGTCGTAGTGCATAGAGAAAGATACAGTTTTTCCAAAGCGCGTTGGAAAAGTGGAAACGGTATTTTATTTTAGCTTTCAGGCGGCTTCCGCGACTTCATAATACTTTTCACCAATCGAATGGCTTGCGTTTGTTGTACTTTCACATCAATCGAACAGCCTGTTTGTCGTACTGCCCACCAATAGAATGGCCCGTGTTGGTTTCAGATAGAATGTAAAGGAAAAGGGTGAGAGACTGCAATTTGTGAGGTGCTTTTAGTTTTGAAACAATTTGAACTTGTGCTCTCTGATATCAATGTAACCTTTAGCGTGTTGTATTCAGTAGTTAATGTCCAGGCTGTCGAGCGACGGTATTATTGCTCTGTAGTATTCATGGAGGCGCTGACCGACTCGGTGTCTCTTTCGTAATGATGTTTGGTTAAAAGATTCGCGTCGCTTTCTCTGTGTCCTTTATTCTTCTTCCATGCCCTTGGATGGGATGGGTCTTGGATGTATGATTTGACAGTGGCAACTCACGTGACACACTCTAGATTGACTATCGTACAATTCATTTTATGCGGGGAAAGGATGATAGTAAGGAATTATAGCAGCGAGGGAAATATTGGAGAAACTGTTGAGGCTAGGAAATATTGAAGGGGATTGTTGTCCACGGTTATTTCATTTTGTGTGAGTTTTACTTCAGATCGAATTGGTAATCTCACTCGTCATAGGTTTTAAGTTACCACGTCGTTATATCCTTGAAGATTAGGAGGATGAAATGTACTTCGGAAAACAGTCCTCTCAGGGATGGATGCATAACTAAATGTAGGGCCGTCGAAAACACTTCAGACCATAGGATTGGGTTCCAAGAGGGTCCCTGGAGTTCCAAGAGGGTCCCTGGAGTGGTGGAAAATTTTTTGGGAACCATACACATCCGCCTTTATCGTGCTTTTCTCTGCCCATATAAATAGTATATTTAGATAGCAATACATCCCGGAGGACTGTCAAAAATGTAACTCTTGCGTAGAAAGGCCGGCCTAAATCTATCTTGCAACAGTAAAAGGTCATCATGCCGGGTAAAGCATAACAAATGAATCCCAAGATTAACTTCTGCAACTGTATGAGTTATGTCATTTAGTATTTTATGTGTTACGGAGTGGAACCGGGCGGTTGGGAGTGTTTGTTGTCGACTCGAGCTTAGCGATTATCTGGGGGAAATTCGTAAAGCACTCAGATATCCTAGATGCGTGCAAGGAGGACTTAAATGGCAAGGCAAATACTGTTCCGCGACATACATGGAAATGGTCTCAGGACTGAACGATGCACATATCTTAGGTAAGACCTTAATTTTTACGCGTGATCGGTGAATTGTGTTCGGACGCCATGATGGAAATGGTGCTGATCTCGGTGATGAACTAGGAATGGTTGCGTGGGCCGTGTAAAGGATATTTCTTCGACGTATCAGGGGCAGAATCTGCGTGTAACTGCCCAAACCTGGTGTCTCGCCTAGAAATGTTTGCAGCGAAGTCTTGCATCCCCCTATTTACTGCCTTCACCTTGGAGGTGGAAAGTCCTTTTCCGGTAGGTCTCTCGTCTGCCCCAAGGTATGTCTAGAATTCTTTCATTTTAAATTTGTGGCCAAGCCATCATAGTCTCCTCCTTTTAATTCGGAGACGATGCTACAAAAATTGGCCCGTAGACAAAGATTTCGTATGGAATTTTCTCGGGCCAAAATTCACTGGAGAGATTCATAATAGAGTCCTTTCCCTTCTGGGCTACTGCGTGAGTGGGTAGATTTCACATACTGTGATGGAACCTTCGCCTATTTTTGATAGTGGGTTGCTTGGTCTCTCAAATATGCCTTAAAATATGAACGGCTCGTCTATTATTTGCCATGGCCTGCTTTAATATCTTAAGCGAGTGAGTTCACGTCCATTAGGTAACTGTGCATGCTCGAATTGGTTATTTCCCAAACTAATGTGTCGGCTATCAAGACCATAACCATGGTGTGCTCCCGCTATTATTGTAAGGCACCGAACCATATTTCTCACAAGGGGGGATTCGGCCCGGAGTGCTCTTTGTGCAAGTTGCTTCATAACAGATAAAATACTAGTCTTGAAAATAGGCAGGAACTACTGTTCTTTGAGAAGACACCCTTGTGGAAAAACAGCTGCAAAACCTCGGGAGAGATTTAAGAGATCGACAAGATTTTTGAGTGGTGTTTGACAATGTCAAGTTTCAATTGAGTTTGTTGAGATGAAAACTCGGTTGAAGACCTCGAAGTTCTAGACGTTGTCGAAACGTTGGAATATCATTATTATGTTGATGATGAAGATCTTTTAGCACCTTCCATGTTCAATACTGACAGTATGTTATAAGTTACCTCCAAAATACCGTGTACGTTCCTCAAAAAAGTCTCGAAGCCCCCATAAAATGTATTCATTGTTGATGGATGTACGTGGGTCTAATGCACGGTCGGTGGAAAGGGGTAGAGTCGAAAAAAGCGATTTCGGTACATAAAAGTACTATACCTTTCCTTCAGCAGCGAAAAAATCTTTCGCCTTTTACGGAAGATTTCCGTGGAGGAGAGCATGCTAAAGTGTCTATAGACCAAATTTTTGCTATCCTGCCCTCAAACGAGGCTTATTCCTCTCTGCTAATCAGGAGGTACAATGAGAGATCGCTGATTTGATTTATGTGATTTCCACTCCGTAAACAATCGATAACAGTAACCTATAGGCGTTAGACATTAAACCACCCTGTGAGTTAAATAGCCTCGGTTTTGGATCGAGTTTGTCGCCACATTTTGTTTCTAGATTCGTTACTGTTGTCAAGTGGCAATATAATAGCGCTAGTAGCCTAAACATAAATACCTGAAGGTATTCTGTATCTGGTACTCATTCGTCACATTCCTGTTATGTATATTAGCAACGCTCTTTTCAGCTTTTGGGGTCGAACTTTGAAATGAATTCACGGCACAAAGCTGGTAATATTGAATGTGTGATGATGTACGTACCTCAGATAAGGCAATAGACTGCTCATTTTCAATGACACTATCTTAACTACATCGTAACTCCGTCACAACCAGATGATTTCCTTGACGTACGTTAGAAGCTGCCATCACCCAACTCCTTCGCCAATTTCATCATCACCAGTGATGTAAGTATAAGGGCTTTTTTCATCCAATTTTGACTCATGAAATATCAGCAAAGACTTACGTTATTGGAAAAAGTTATGCTGAAATGTTCGGTGGTTTAGTAAGTAAATGAGTAAATTTATATGTAAAAATAATTTATAGATAAACGGTAATTAAGTGTTCCACAAGCATGCATTTTGTCATTGTAGTGTCCAGTGATGCTTTATTGGGCGAGAAGTTGCCAATTGGGCGACTTTCAACTCTCCGTTACGACCTCAAACTATCTGTTGGTGACTTTTGACATTTGGGGCTACTTTTCCGAAGTTGAGAGAATCATTTAAAAGTGGTGATACAGTAGCCAAATACGGTATATGCGATGTTACACAAAAGTTCTTCTACTTGACAGAGAATGCAATACACTTAATTGTAGGACTTGGGCGACTTGGCACATGACCAATCTGACAACACTGGTAATGACACTCCTTGAAAAGTGAATTTTTTACAGCATTAAATATCTTCGTCGTCTAAGAATCTTCAGGGTAAAAATTGTTAGAATGTGGATGAAATATAAGCTTAAAGCTATACGGGCAAATGAAACATTTGGTGTCCCTTTCGTGAATTATACATTTTGCAAGTCAAATGATAAGTACCTATTTCCGAGAAGCCGATTCATCATTGGATGTTGGTGAATATCAGACCATTTTTGCATATAAGCTCGCAGTCAGTATCCAGTTTTACATTTTGGAATCAAACCTAAGTTAACTTTTACCTCGTGTAAAATGTTTTGAAATTTTAGTTCCCAATTTATTATGCTTTATAGTCTATATGTACAATCATTTCATTGTCAGTATTGTAATGAGCGCCTCTCTTAATTCTTGGCAGCTCTGCCACACACACAACACATAAATTACAATACACTGAACATTTATACCGAATTACTACAGCCAATCAAATTACATAAAGACCGGAAGTGAAGGGTGATTGGTTAGTAAAGGATCTGGGTGTTGTTAGTAGATTCGTGTTAGTTTGCCATTGGTTAATGGTTACGCGACGTGTCATTTCCATTGCAGTATGGAAGCGTGTACTTACTACATTTGATACTGTTGACCGTGCCTGCATTCTTTTTCATTTACTTGCTTATTTGTGCACTAATTTAGAATATAAATGCAATGTGTTGAGCAATGCCACATTGTTGAGTGATGTATGTTGACTGAGTGGGTTAGCGCTTCTCCAAATTCGGGAGTGTTGAACCCGAAACAAGTTACGTACTGCTGCAACAAAATCTGGATGAAAAGTACTTCAAGGAGTCGAGTAATGCAGCTTCAAGGTTTTAGGCTTGGTTTAAAAAAATTTCCGTTCCACGGTGCGATTTCTATTTGGTTCAACATGGGAAGCCTGATGCCCAAACCTAATCATATCTAGTAGAAGTTACACAGCTCTTATCCAAAAGATGTCAAAGTTTTTGTATAGGAAATCCGTTAGTATCCACTACAATAAACAGTACATGAATCTGTTGCCTTTTCCCATGCCATGTCTGCCCTTTAACTGGGCGATTGACTTTTTTTATAATCGTTTGATTTGTGGGATTTATATGATGGGATGTTTTTGCGTGATGTTTTGGTTGACCTGCCATACTTCCAGTGGATAATGTGTTGTTCCTTCATTACCATTGAATTTGTGACTATCGCTGCCATGTTGTATAAATTGCTTTTGTGGATCTGTCTTCTATCTTTTTGTCGGAAGCAAGATTCTTCCTCAAGGTTATACCGTTTTTAATTGTTTGAAGGTTATTAGTATGCTTGGAAATAAAGAGCTCCAGAAATTTATGGTCCCATGGAAAAGTGACGTAGATGAAGATGGTATGTGCATCAAAGACCTTCGTGTGATGAAATCATTTTTCAATCCCTTGTGCTCTTTCATTTGTTGAAAGCCAACTTGTTTCTGGCACTACTACATGTTTCCCCCTGCATCATGGATCAGGGGAATTTCAACTCGTAAAACTACTCCGCTTCACCTTGTTCTATGCAGGCCAAGTTTAGATAAATTTTCCTCTCTAGCTATTTGTCTTTGCTTTATTCAAATTTGTGGCAACAAATTGTGCTGTTGAGCCCATAGCACCTTTAAAAAGACTAGCTTACATATGAGCACGTAAACAGCCACTGAAGGATTCCAATGATTTGCGGCTCACCAGTGGTTTTAACTTTTATAGTTGCTATCGCTAAAGTGGTACCGTTGGATTCAGTAAGTTAGTGTTTTCGTACGAGTTATGTGCTGAAGGGCGTTCAAAAAGTCTTATTTAATGTTATGCCATATAACAGAACACATGGAATTTAGTTAAGTGTTTAAAACGTGGCTGTTAAGAGACCTTGAAATTGTAAACGAACTTTTTCGTTCTAGCTTGGCCATTACCGCTGGAAGCTGACTAATTTACTTTCTCGCTAGAGAGAACGTGACAATTTGTTATTTTTATTTACGTATAGATGTTGGTTTTCTTACTCTTGTTGCTTTAATGGTTGCTGCTTGTATGAATATACCATTGCAAAACGGATGGTCACAGGAGGATAGTAAGAGGTATAATTTTTTATCTAATAATGCATGTGTACGTACCATTGGAATATGTGAACATGTAGCTATTCCGTCAGGCTTTGCAGGCATTCTACTGCGGGGTCTGTAGCAAAACCTGCACGTTCCATTACGCATTGTACAAAACCATTCTAAAATACACACAAAAAAGAGAAATTGTAGTAAACTCTACACCACAAACCTTCAAATAAACACATCATTCGTTTATCAAATTTGAATTGCTCTTGCTTAAAGCTTTGTTTAGTAAGAGAGGAAGTGGGGCATTTAAAAGAGGGAGGCTTTTATGATATTTGGGGCATAAGATACATCTGTTTTACCGTGAATTTTTTTCACACAACCTCACTGGTTCAGGTAAGTTTAAAACTATGTTGCTCAGAACTATCAATTTCAACGCCTTCTGTCATCCAAGCCCGCTGCAAACGCCATTGCGCTTTCTTTCTCCATGTCTGACTCCGCATTTAGAGCAAAAGGATGCCCTCAGTATTCGATGGTTCAACGAATTATGTTACGCAGTTAAACCCGACGAGAAGAAAGTCATGTATAAAACGTCAGAAAACGTCAATGTAAACATAGAGGCGTATATCGGAAACGTGAAAATAATTATGCAATTATTCTTTTTCATACAAGCTTATGAGTTCATTGGAAACCATCGCTTTCAACTAAAGCCCTCTATAAATGCCAGTGCATCATACGGCCCTGGTACGTTTAATAGAAAGGGCTTTTATGTCAGTTGGCTTAAATTTTTGCAACTACTTTCTCATGTCATATGAGAAATTGGGAGCGCTCGATAAAAACTTCGTTCTCCAATGGGAATATTAATGATGATGATGACATAAAAGAGAAGGCACTTATTAGTTTCGGCTTATAGAAGAGCTGGTGCGGTTATTGGAGATGTTAATGTATCAGTTTGATCATATTTCCTTGAAAGATTGCTCCTATGAATTTCCACAAACATTTTACTAAGTTTTAAAATCATTCATACGTAACATTAAAACAGCTAACCACAAAAGTCTGATTCACTCAAGTCATGTAAGAAACATTTTCACAGAAACGCACTCTATCTTTCCTTTTCTTGATTGAGTCTTTTCAGGCGAATCTCTTCTGTTTTCTTTATGATTAGATATCAACTAACCTACTTAGTATTGTAGCATGTCTGATTTATTGCACGAATCGGATTCCTCGTGCCTTCTCGATAGTCATAGAAGTAACAGTAATAACCTATCTATATTATTTTCAAAAGTATTGCAGCCAACTATGTAGTAGAGAATGACAATTCCTTTCATTCCTTGATAGGGTTCGTTTTCTCCGCCGTATTTCAGAACTTAATTACCAGTGAATTACCAGTGAGAGAAAGCAACTCATCCACGTTACTTCGCTACTGAATTCAAGATGTCTGTCAGAACAAGCCATTGATGTCTTGACCTGTACTACTGTTATCACAATTGCTTGTTATGGGCTGCCCCCAACTTGCATTCCACATTTACTATGTTGGAACTGTTAGTAGATTATTTAAACAGTATTTAAAATAAACTTAAAAAATTTCAGTCTTTTTCCGAAAAAGCAGTGCATCATTAGAGCTTTTCTAACGAGCAGAAACGGTTATTCTATCATATCATTTTTCATTTTGATTTAGGTGTGTCTTTGATATCATATTTGGAGGTCAGGAAACTACTGATACAGACAAAATTTGGCAGGCTCTTTGCCCTATTATCAGTACTGAAGATCCCTCTGACAAGTAAGTTTTACCGTTGAGCTCTCATTGCTTACTTATATTGTTCCTTTTGGACCCCTAACTATGAAGATGCCCGAATTCCGTAAAATTCGTATCGTTAAAAGGAAGATTGGTCTTTATTATACACAAGGTTCAGGGAGAGAGGAGGAGAGGAGAGTGTGATAATGTTGACCTTTTAAGAATTCGACTTGATGGCAAAGTTGTCAAAGGATTTTCCATCCGTAAAACGGAGTCTAGGTGTCGCATAGCTATTTAACATGATTCCGAAATGGTGTACTTCATCACAAGGCCATAAACAAGATCAATTTTAAACAGACTCAGAATGCTGTTGAAAATATAGAGAGGACCGAAGTTAGTTATTGTGTATTCGTGGACATTGAGATAGGGTACGATAGGATACAGGTGGAGGAGTTTTGGTTCTGCATGAGAAGATCATGGGTGGCAGAGACGTATGTACGACTGGTTCACAACATGTATGAAGGTACCAATGTGAAGGTCGGACTTCACCTGAGATCTGTACACAGCCCTGGCCTTTTGGCTTAAGTTAAGGATAGATAAACAGAAGAAAGGGAAAAAGCGCCATGGAGAGTGTTGTTCGCATATGACTTAGCCATATGTGAAGAATGAAAGGATGAAGTAGGACAGAGCCGAGAGTGCTGGAGGTATAATTTGAAGGTTTCTAAGAATAAGCATTTCGAATAGGGAGTACTTCTGCTTAAATTGAGGCAAAAATAAAGGAACCACGAGAATGCGAACGATAACGATCGCAAGAGCAAAGAACTTAGGTATTAACGTCATTAGTGCAAGAGAATGGTGTGTGTTAGAGAGAGGTGACGAGGAGAACAGAGGCAGGGTGGAATGGACGGGGAAATATCTCGGAAGTTATCTGAGACAGATACTTGCCAGCTAAACTGAAAGGAAATGTATATATCATAGTGATGACACCAGCAATGTTGTACGGACTTGATGCTGTGATGGTATTGAAGAAGCAGGATGTTGAAATGGAGGCAGCAGAGCTGAGAATGCTTAGTTATGCACTAGGAGTAAAAGGAAGGATAAGATTAGAAAAGAATACTTCTGAGGAGTAGCTCAACCGGAATCGTTGGGAGTGAAAATAGGAAAGGGCGGTTTGGGTATGGAGCTTTCAGGAAAATAAAGGGAGGGAGACCAAATTGGAGGTAAATGGCAAATGTAGGGTTAGTGAAAAATATCTTAAATAGAGGATAATGTTGATGCACATCATCTGTAGTGCCGAATCCATGACGAAGGGAAAATGCTGAATGAATGAATAATAATTAAAATAATAGTATAAAACAATTTTAAGTAACACAAAGTTAAAAATGACTAGGGTGATCGCGATCTCACCCAACAAGGAATTTAAACTCAGTAGCGTCACATCCTGACGACTCCCTCCTTCATCAGCAGCCGTATTGTGGTCACCAAGATCCGTAGCTATGGGGTTCCCTAACATCCCGTAGCAAGACAATTGCTCTTCATTGGTCCTTTGTAGTTCACGGTCTATACAAACATCCACTTCTGCCACAATAACTTTTGGAACAATTCTCAGAGGACACCTATCCGACGGCGGTGCGAATAGGAATCAGTTATTGTTACTTATGCCCAAATAAGGATTTGTTTGCCCTAGATCCCTTTGACTGAAACAGCCTTAAAACTTGTGCCATTTGATAGATCTCAAAGGAGGAAAGAATCAAGTTTCTTTGTGATAAGTACTTTCCCCTCTTGAAGTGGCATAACAACCAAGAGGCAACACGAGTGTTCAATGTGTAGTTAGACGTCGACCTGTAGAGATATGACAACAATAATAGAAAACTAAAATAACTATTTCATTTATGTTGAAAATATACATATTTCAAGCAACATTGTAAATCGTTAATAACGGTAAAGCGCAAATCTGCTCGATAAAGACCTCGCAAAATTATGTTGTTATAAGAACGTCTTTGCTCACTTTAAATTTAGGACCGTTCTATTATGATCATGCCGTTAGTTTATTTTGAAGTTAAACACGTCGAAATGTTCAAGGATGTCACCCTTTGATGCATATTACACAGTGCCACACCTTTGACCGAAACGCCTCGCATGCAGACTTGACCACCACAAATGTGTTAAGGGCTCTGCAGATGTTACTTTGGCCTCCACAATCTTTTTGCAAATTAATTTTGAAAAGATAAAAACTGCGTCATCTATGTTTTAACACCTGGATGATTTCCCCACACAACACGAGCATAATCGGGGTGTGGTAGCACAAGGCCATTGAAGTACGCCATGAGACTGCTCTTGTTCACGATGTATATGATGTATTCGATTGAACACTGAGAGGTGATACCCCGATTTGAGGCAACTTCTATTGAGATGCAACTTCCATTTCCATCCCTCAGCCAGTACTACCACTAGATAGTTAATTGACGAAACGCGATTTATTTCCCCAAATCAGTAGAAACGTGAAGTTTCCAAATTTGACAATATTGCATTGGTTCCTGACAGCAGTAATTTAGTCTTTCGTACATTAATTGTCGACTTGTTTGCGATATACCGGCTGGAGATTCGATCAAAATCAAATAGAATAGCATCGGTAAATGTTGATGCAGCTAAGATAAGAACAGTGTCGTCTGCATCTAGTATCAACTCACTCGTAGATAAAGCATGGCATAGCTCATTTTCAAGCCCGTATCGTGAAAGAACTTCTTACGGTTCCTCAAGTGTTCCTTAAATTCAGTGCCGCACCAACCGATGTACACCTTTTCCTTACCCGATAACGTCTCTGTTACCTGTACATTATACCGTTAAATAAACATCAGCCTTCTAAAGGGCAGGTAATCTTATCTCTGGTGTTAAATCTGGAGGTCTTACTCATAACCTCGTTTCGTTAACACATAATTTTAGTGTTGTGCTGATTAATTATTCTAGTTAAGCTTGTCATAGAAGAATAGCTTACCATTGCTATTAAAAAATCTTGCTTATAGTGTTGCGTATTTTGGGAAATGTTTATCGGCTAACTTAAAAAATACCTTAGCTACATCAATTGAACTGTTATGCTAAATGTTGGCTAAACCAGATTATTCTGCGTCCCTTATTCCTCCGGCTATGTGCTTCTGCGTCCCTTATTCCTACGGCTACGCGCTTCTGCCTCCCTTATTCCTACGGCTACGCGCTTCTGCCTCCCTTATTTGATAATGTGGTCCTGCATCCCTTATTCCTCCGGCTACGCGCTTCTGCGTCCCTTCTTCCTCAGGCTACGCGCTCATGCGTCCCTCATTCTACGGCTACGCACTTCTGCCTCCCTTACTCCTCCGGCTATGTGCTCCTGCCTCCCTTATTTCTCCGGTTACGCGCTTCTGCGTCCCGTACTCCTCCGGCTACCTGCTTCTGCGTCCCTTATTCCTCAGGCTACGCGCTTCTGCGTCCCTTATTACTCCGGCTACGCGCCTGTGGTACGGATTTAGATTCAATGTTAATCTGATATAACATCTTCTCGCTTTCAGTGCTGCTTTGTAGATAAATGAATAATTTTTGAACGATTCCTTTATCCAACCTATGTTGTCCATAATTTTTCGAGAAAATCCAACTTTTTTCATGTAACTTTTTTGAGCCAGCCTCACCTTTCTCACTCCCTAAAAAAGACCCATATGTACACCTATGGCGCCTATGGCTACAGATCCGATTGACAGCAGTAATTTTCCTCCACGACTCTTTTTATCTCTCTTGTTTTCATGTGTGTGTTCTTTTGCTGTTTTATTTACTAGCATTTGTTTTCCTTTTCAGATTACGATATTTCGATCTCGTACACGTACAAGAGAACGCATCAAATCAGGAAAGCTTATTGGCGGATTTGTCGGGCGATATGAAGAATCTCTTCTACTTACAGTTTTCGTCATTCTTTAAAAAGTAAGTCCCTGGTATTGTTATCACTCGCGGTTTGTTTAGGTGGCCATCAGGGCCGGCTTAATGTAAATGAAATTATATAAATTATCGATTTAACTCGTGGTTTTCGTTAATCAGTTTTTGTCACTAAATTCGTGGTTTGTTTGGTAAACGCACGTGTGAATGGGATTGATGTGCATTAATTGTTACAGTATTGTAAGATGCGGTAATGTGTTTACCAAACATAGTATAGATATTCCTTGTGCACAAAATAGGCATAATTGAACTAAGCTGAGACTAAAGCAACTGAATCATGAGACTTACTTTTGGGATTTGGTTGTATTTTTGCAAACCCTTAAATATAAATTGATGGGGGCTTTTTCATATGATATATATTTCATTTATATTAGAGGGGACACCACAGGCAGAAACACACGTTGACCCGCCTACAAGCTCTGTGTGCCATTTCTTACGAAGATGATAGCCCAACGAGGAATTTCTTTCCTAGGCCGTAAAATTTGGAATGGTCTACTGCAAATTTTAAAGACAAACAGAAATCCAAATAAGTTCAGTACTTTTGAATGAAGACGCCAACCCGACTTGTGAAATAAATAAATGGCAACCTATCCAGCAGTTGTATTATATACAACATCTGAAGTACATTGCACATATGTGTTGGATATCGAATGGTGCCATCCAGCAAATTATGTTTTTTGACAGGCAGAGAAGTTGGTGAAATACAGAAGATATCCTTGGAGTGGACTACAAGCAGGGTCACAGGACGATCATGAGATGGAGTAATTTAAGCCGGGGAGAAGATTTGCATTTTCCTCTAGGCAGCCGCGCCCCTAGGCCATTCATGTGCTCCACGGCCACTCAGGAGCCCCTAGGCCATTCACGCACCCCTAAGCTATTGACGTTCCCCTAGGCCATTCACAAGCGGGAAACACCGATGATGAATGTTCATCTGCTATTATCCCTCCTATAAAGTCTTTTTCTGTTGTCATCTGAATTTTAAGCAGGCAAATCACTTCAGTAACGGGACCATCATTATAACAAGGTCACTTCAGACCTTTTGAAAATTCTCCTAGCCATCTTTGACCCACTGATGCGCCTAGGCTAGTTTTATATTTAGGAGTTCTGTTTAGTTTTTAAGAGTTTTCTTGTTATCATTCGACAAAGATGGGGAGCACTTCTTGGTCTTGAGATGTCGTCGATATCGTAGTATATCTGAACTCTTACCAGTTGATGATCTAGTGGGAAATGGAATAATTTAAATCCATTACAACCGATTTTTATCCAAGTACAACTTTGTGGATGTCCAAAACAGCGATGGGCCAAATGAAGTTTTGCTGTGTCTGTTCAAAAGGTGAAGAGGACGTACTCTATCAATTTTTAGCGATCAACAAACAAAGCCGAACGTAGGCAAGCAGATCGATTACCAGCAACCTTTGCGGGACTCACGTGGAGTAAGGCTGGAATTAACAAAGCAAAATTTGCGCTTAACGATGGGAAAAGCCCAACATTTTGTATTCCTACCTCCTATTTTTGCCCATTTCATATCATGGTAACATGCAAAATTTTGAGTGTAGTGGGGTTAAGAAATAATTGGATTGGTTATGAGTTATTGTCGTACTTGAGGTTGTGTCTGAGGAAATGTACTTTAGTGGAACCTTTAAGAACATATTTTTCTCCCAGTTTCATGATATGACCAAGCCAGTCCCTCCCACTGGACCTCAACATTGACCTCAAGGCTGCATTGTTCCATATTTTAGTGCTAGTGCCTAAGTGACGTCCCAGGCAACGTTCTCTATTCAGCTGTTTTTATTGACAGGTTTTTGACACGTTTGTTTGTATGCAGGGTGAGCAATACGTCACAAACTGTCTTAATATTTATATTTGATCAAATAGTCATCCTTCATACATTGCAAATCAGACTGCCTGAGTGTATTGTTCAGTACGAGCGTGGCAATGAAACTTCATGAAATTGAAGTACCTTGATTCACTGACCGTCTGTAGAAAAGCTCGCAGGCACTTAATAAAATGTCCCTTCCGTTAGTGCAGTATCCTTGTGTAGGCATGCGTAGTGATTTAGGGCGAGGCTAGACTTTGGGCTCTTTGGCCGAAAGGCCATTTGCAGATGTTTTGATGTTATGTATGTATATGCGTTATGTTATTCATGTGTGTATATGTTATGTATGTATATGCGTTATGTTATTCATGTGTGTATATGTTATGTATGTATATGCGTTATGTTATATATATGTTTTTCTGGTGTAGAGTTAATCGACATGATTTTGATAATACATATAATTTTAATAAACATGGAAGAATGAGTTGTTGACAGATATATATTTATATAATCCATCCATCCATCCACCCATTATTTATACTCAGCCTTTTCCCTTCTGTCGTTGGCTTACCGACTTTCGACCAATCTTTGCTTTCCATCTTGTTCTTTCCTTTGCATCTTCTTTCTTTAGGCCAATCTTTGCAGCATCTTTTCCATCTTGTCTCTCCATCTCATTGGCCGTTTTCCTCGTCCTCTTCAGTATAAATTTATATACATATGTATATATATTTTATATATAAAAATACATATGTATATATATATATATCTGTATCTATATATATATATGTAAACCTACAGGTATTGATACCGTTGCTAGAGTGCTCAATACAGCAAGGTCAAGCCGAATACTACTAAGCAGTGATAAAAAGGGAAAGTAAAATACCGCAGTTACCTTAGGTTTCACGTCTTATCTGCTAACATGTTTCAGACCGTTATATATACATGTATGTATACACATATATATATATATATAGATATATAGATAGATAGATAACATACAAATACTGTATTTGCATACGGCTATATAAAAGTATGACCTAGCTGTCCTACGTAGGTAAATTTCCGTGTTTTTCTGTCGTGTTATAACAGAGGGAAAGTCGTTATATGGTGTTCTCTCCAACGGTACTAGTTGGAAATTTTTAGTTCGTATGCCGTACACTTGACAAATACCCATTAATCACGAAAATAAGCAGCAAAAGCTTGATATATGACAATGTAATATGTCTTTATACCACCCGTCCCACCAAAATACAAGGAATTAACTCGACATTCTGATTAGAAGCAAATTGCAATGAAATGAAATACACCTCCCTGAAATAGTTTTGCTGCAGTAAGTACCTAACGACAGACTTCAGAAAACATTACTCTGCAAGAATGCACGAGGACTGCAATTTGCAGAATGGGATGTTATGTTATTCGGTGGTGGTCCTTGTGCCTCCCGTATATCCAGGGCCTAGCCTAAGTGTCAGTTTAACCCATGACTGCTTTCACCTACCATGTTATTTATAGAGAACATCCTTTACAACTGCTTTGTCAACTTGAACAACGTCAGTAAAAGGAGCTTGCAATCTGCGCATGTATTTTGCATACGTAGGTTTCAATGCAATACCAATATTTAGCAGTATGATATCGCAACTTGATCGCAATCTCACTATACGTATCCGAGAATTCTCTTGATCGTCTAGTATGCCTTTAACATCGTTAGCAGATGGTTTAGAACACGGGTTCCAAAGACCTATGAAGCGTGCAAATTATATCGTGACCTCAGACAGCTGTAAATAGGAAGTAAAGGGGATTAGTGCAGTTGTGAAAAGGGATGAATTTTGTAGGAGAATCTTTAAAACTGTACGAAACAGCGAGAACATTTTAGTTCTGAAAAGTTTTTGTTCGTCTGCCAATCTTCAGAGTACAAAATCGACAGAACTGAAATTGAGAAGAACTCAATGAAACTATACTCAACTGTGTTTACCCAACTATACTCAACTAACCTCAAAGTTATGCGCCCGACATAGCCAGCCTCACACTGGAAAGAAAATGAGCAGACAACAATACTTCAATTTGTGGAGGGCACACGGTCTTTGAGATTAGTTAAAAACGCTTTCTTACTGGCATCAACTACCTGTGGGGTCACAGTGCCGGAACACTTTACACTTTTAAACACAGTTGGGTTTAAGTTTTATTGATTTGATCAGACGAAAAGAGCTTTTCAGTGCTAAAACGTTTTCGCTTTTTCGAGCAGTTTTATTAAATAACTGTTACGCAGTCGCCGCAAAGAGTGAAACGTCTAGTGGCGGAAAGCGGACGAAACAGTAACGAGACAACTAAAAATTATTGTTCTTAACATAAATTGTTAGATTCCCACTACGTACAATAATCAGTTCTTTACTTACAATAGTTTTTCTGTAGACTGTTCATTGATGACGGCTTT
>JAAAKL020003222.1:0-20582 GCA_010016065.2 Carybdea cf. marsupialis auct. non (Linnaeus, 1758)
TGATGATGATTATGATGATAATGATAACGACGACGATGATGGTGACGACGATGATCGGCGCCTATCTGTTGTTTTTTTGTGTGAAACTTTCGTGTGGAATTAGTTATGAGAAAAACCTACCTCCCAATAGTTTTCTGACAGCCCCAGT
Organism: Carybdea cf. marsupialis auct. non (Linnaeus, 1758); assembly: GCA_010016065.2. NCBI lineage: Eukaryota > Metazoa > Cnidaria > Cubozoa > Carybdeida > Carybdeidae > Carybdea > Carybdea cf. marsupialis auct. non (Linnaeus, 1758). The sequence goes on from JAAAKL020003222.1 coordinate 149, forward strand.
CTTTTTCTTGTCAGATATTCTTTTACCGGATCCTCGTAGTCATGTTTAAGGATCCAAAACTTGACGACCCATCTTGTAAACCAATACATGTATACCAAGATAGAGTAAGGACTACGGGAAGAGGAAAGCAAGTACATATATCGTCACTGTCAGAGAAGTCGTCAATATCAGAAAAGTGTGGTAAAACCAAGGAAAGAATAATACACTAGTGGAAAGGCTTTACCAGAAGCTATACGAGCAAGTACGCATGAAATCGCAATTTGTGAGCCAAACACTTTATGATTTTCAGATTTCTTTTCATAGACAATTTATGTACAAACCTATGCACATTCCGAAACAACATCTCGGATATTCTCGCAGAGACAAATCGTTGGCTTTGTGATACACTGTTTGATTGAAGTCATCAGATTCGCTACCTCGCTAACAACAAATGCAGGAAAGGCTCCAGTGACATCGGTATTAAGTGTATTTTACCTGATCGAGTTGAGTTACCTACATTCAATGCTTTGTGACATTATTTTGACGCTGCATTAGAAATTCACAGCACACCTCCCCCTTGTATCTCTTCTGAGTATTAATATCATCAGATACAGACGAAAGTAAGACAGATTATTGATAAATCTTACTCGGCACTAAAAGTAGACAAAAATACACTACGCTTAATGGACCTTAGAAATGAGACTTAATTTATCCTCAAATGCAAGTCCTGTCTGAATAATTCGTAACAAAAACCTCTTTGCCTCTAGCTCTCTATTGGGGCCATCTTGCGTAGTAAACTTTTCCTTAAAAAAGGTAATTAAAAATGTATCTCACCTCATGAGCAGTTGTACCCATACGACATCAATAACTTCAGGTTTACTGTAACCACCCCTGTTGAAATAAATGATAAAAACGTACATTAAAATGGCATAACGGTACAGTTATTGATCTCTATAGCAAGTAGTTTATCATGAGGACAACATCCCAAGGCTTACAGAGACAGCTTTGGCATTTGATCATTCAATCATGCAATCTCCTTATCTACGTCCCTGGTGTATCGAGGTGCATTGTCTCTGCTCAACTTACATAACAAGGAACGAATCTTGGGAAGATAATTTTCATCTTAAGGGAAGACTGTGTGAGAACATTTGTCTCGAGCTTAATCGTAGGGGTGGGGGTAATCAACCCCTGGCAATTTTAAACTTTGATTTCTATCACGGTGCTTGATACTTTCTACTGAAACGTTATTATGTTGCCATGGTCACCTGCTGCATTCAATGTACATATTGTGAATTCATGATGGCTTTGATAATCTGTCTTTCAAGTGCTCATGGTGCCCCCATTGTTTGATTGCTTCTCTTACCTCATTATTACCTTGATGCATATTTCAAATTAATAAACAAGTTCCATAAATTGCATGATGTTTTCATAAAAACGGCATAAATCATGGAAAGTATATCAGTTTATCATTTCCATTTTTTCATTTACTAACATAGCTTGTAACGGCTGAATACCAAGGAGAAATGGTACGAACTCGTTGTGGTGATGACAGGTATGATATATGTTGAGATTCCATAATTAGCACATTTTTGGTAGATAATCATTAGGGACAAAATTTTAGGAGCAAAAATGAGTGGTGGGTCTTTTCTAATTGATGCTTATTAAATTATGCTTGTCTCTGTAAAATACTCAGTTCTGGATTTACCTAATGAATGCTGACGTCAAAAAGGCCGGTATCGGATGAACTTTGACGTCATACGAAAAATCGTTCCTTTCCCTAAGAGAGTATACGTTAGAGCGTTCCTGCGACGTTTCATCCGTTGTGGACCATTTTTGTTCATTTTGTGAAGAAATGCAGTAAAGGGATGTATACGAATCCAGATAAACAACGTGTCTCATAACCTTATATTCCCCCCTTCCCTATGTAACAGTTGAAATTCAATAAATAAAAATTTTATGACATGTATGGGAGATGTGTTTAAGTTGGCATTCCACAAGCTGGAACGTATTTTAACACATTTTTTGTGATCATTCAGTTTAGTATAATCTAGAGTTAACACCTCTGTAATGGGAGCAAGGTCAATTTGAACCTTTTTAATGCTATATCATATCCCTGAAAGTTTTCTTTGATACGTCAGAAAAGGTAAATTATTCAATCCACTCAAATGTTGCTTTTGTAGGTCTATCTTCAATATAGAACTCGTTGTCAGGTCTTTTAATTGCAGTTGATTTATGATCTGTGATGTACATACTAACGGTGTGGGGCACTAACTTGAATATTTTACCTGTTCTTCGAAGGGTGCTTATTCATGGATATACAATACTTGAGGAATGGCATACCTGATATCAATGGAATTTTCCACCACTTCGCGTAACACTCGCTCCTCTTCTGCCTTGCGTTCTTCCTACAACAAAGTATTATAAGGATTCTTTACTAATGCAGCTACTCCATCAATAACTATGACACCGGATAAACCGGGAGACAATAGAATCCCAGCTCCTATTATAATAATAATTTGTTTTTAACTTCAGTGCCATGCATTTATTCTGCATTTCGTTAGAGAGAAATAAGTTTTAATAATATACATATCCTTCTCACTGTTTTCACCTATTACGAAGGGGACAGCAAGATTTGATAGTAGCAGCTATCATGATGATTATGATAGTCAAACACAGTTTGATACAAAGCGAAGTGGGACAACGGCCATGTAATCGAAGAATGTATGCTAATGATACTATGTGATTGGGAACATCGGATGAGGACACATTGTTTAGCAAGGCGAGGAGACCTGACTTAACGCTGAATGACCGACAAAAGAATGATAAATTCATTGTGGATATGGCGCTGCCCAGGAGAGGAAAACAAGATAAGCATGCGAACGGAAAAGATAAAAACAATATTAACAATTATGCTTTTGAGTTACGCAAACGCCATCAAGATGACGACAGTACTCAAGTTGTACCGATAGTGACTGGCTGCTGTGGAGGAGAAACAGAGCTAAAAAATGATTTACGTAAATTGTCTGAGGAAAAAAAATGTAAATAGACTTGCAGACGAAATGCAGAAGCCAGTATTGTTGGAAAGTGAAACGATGCCAAGAGCGGTTTTTCTGGACTCGTATAAGACTGTGGTTTATAGGTAATGTGTCATTAACGGACTATCAAAATTTGTGAAGCAGTACCTCTCCTTTTCAAGTAGTGTATGCGCTGTTTTGTTTCTTGTTAACAAGGATTATGTACATCATGTGCTTAATAGATAAACAATAACAAGAAATAAAGAAGAGGAGATACGGCATGAAAAAGTAGAGAACAAGGTTCATTTTGCAGCCATAAAAAGAATAGGTTAGAGCACAGCATTAAGTGGTATGAACATGATCCAGAGGGAGCAGCAAGGAAGGACGAGGTTTAAGTACTGTAGAACATCAATATCCAGTGTGATAATCTGATAGAGGCGAGGATACCTGATTTAATTGTTAATAACAAGGGGCAAAATGGGACAATCATCGATAATGCTGTGCCAGCTGATATTAGTGTAGAGGACAAAAAAAAAGAAGTTGTGGAAAAGCATCAGGATTTTAAAAGAGAGATCAGAGGATTGTGGAAGCTGCTAAACGAAGGAATTGCCCCTATAGTGATTGGGGCCCTTGGAAGCGTAGCAGAAGAATTTGATAGATGGGTGGGAAAACTGGGAGCATTATACCATGTTGGAATAATGCAAAAGACTGCCTTGTTAGGAACAGCCAAAATAGATGTACAATGCACGGTGTTCTCAAGCTATGAAATCATCACTATCATGTTGGAATATAAAAAATGAGAGGAAATACTTGAGACTGGCTACCTCTTAAGACGGGAGTTCCGGCAATAGGTAAAGAGTTGGTCAAGCAAGCATGTGGTTAATGATTCGAGTTCGATTATCTTAAATCTCCTAGCACCAATCTGGCAGGGAAATGGGTACTTGATATTAGCTGGGAAAGAATCGAGGTGGCATAAATAAAGAAACTGGGCACCACATCTCATCATCCCGTGGCCCAAGACATCATTAGAAGCTGAGCAAGGGACTTCATCCTATTTTAGCTAGGCATTTATTATTCAGGTTACAGCTGTGATATTTTTTTATGTCGGGATGCATGGGATCCGGGATCGCGAAGTATGATAATCCCAGTTAAGTGACAATACAAAGATACTACAAAATGACCCATCCCCGTGCAGAAAAAAGTACAACCCTCTTCTTCACTGTACATTTCTGACCATAAAATAACATTGTGGTACTTGCTGCCAATAGGAGACTTGAAACGGGACTATAATATGACTGAGATATTGTACACTGCAGTCAAATTCGCAAGCTACTTTAATAGGCAATGCTTATTAGAAAGACAAAAATAAAATCTTAGGGGCCAAAGGGGGCGTTGAAGTGACAGTCGTGACTAGAGTGGTTTTTTGCAACTCGAAAAAACGACCAACAACTAAAAAACAGAAACAGGAGCTGGTAAGAGCTAGTAGCTTGAGGCAGAGCTTTTCATGGTAAACTAAGTAGTGAGAAGCTGGGAAAATGTGCTTTTCCGAAATCCAACATGTAATCTGTGTGGTGGAGAGGTTCAGAAGACTCACAATGCTTGAATAACCACTTTAACATTGATACCAATAACAACTGACGCACATTTCATTGGTTACTAGTTCTCATACCTTAACCAATAAGAAACAATATCCTTGTATGGTGCCTATCAAAAAGTGCTCGTACTCGCGCAATATCCCTTCTGGCGGAAAATGTCCCGCAAAAGGGTAATAGCACTGCGAGGCTCATTTTTAAAAAAAATTACCTTTGACTTCTTTCCTTTTCCTTTTCTGTTCTTGTCTATAAGTCCTTCATCCTGAATTACTTTCAATGCCTTAAAATGAAAATAATCAGAAATTAGCTACTGGATTACAAAATGGATGGCAACGTGAGGTAGGCATGCGCTGAAAAGATCGCGAAGCGCGTTCAACACAAACATGGGGTAAAGATGAGAATCTTCACTTGCCCTAATGTCCTTAAAATCTCCTTCCTTGTTACAGTAAGTGGCGATAATTTTTTTCTTTTCTCTGCTTAACGTCTTTCCCCCCATACATGGGGTTTGACGGTGCCCATGTACATGAGACTTGTTATTGGAGTATAGAGCACTTTAAGACCAGATGCCCTTCCTGACATCACCAATGGCCCTTCCGGAATCTAAACCCTGACCCTCTTGATCTGAAGGTCAGGAACTTATCCACTAGACCATGCGGTAATATATATAAAAAAATGTATGAAAAGTAATATACTAATATACTAACAATATGAATACTGTGTCAACGGATTGTGGGACGTAGAATGGATCAGGAAGTGGGAGAAGAAAAATTGCTATATATTTCCTCATCGCGATCTCAATTCTCACAATCTACCGCAAAATCGAGAACTAACATTGTAAACTCTTCCAACATTGAGGTAAGAAAAAATTTTAACTGCACAACCCACCAATTAAGTTTCAAACTTCTGTCGATATCAAAATCTTTACTATGAATGTGACGATCAAGTTGAGAATGAGGAGGAGCAGCAAAAGCCATCTTACGGCTGAAACTTTTAAATAGTCCCTACGAAAATCTGTTGGTCTGAATTTAACAAATTAATACAATAATCGAAGTATAATTATATATATTTATCAACACCTTCGATGGTTGTAACGAGCCTTTGGAGAAATCCAGTTTTACATGCATGCTAAAACTTAGGGTCAACGTTCTACAAGCAAGAAGGCTGAGCAGCTTTTCACCAAGTAAAACATTCTCACCTGATTTCTAAACTTTGGCAGCTGCATTGCATATGTGACTGCTTCATTGTAGCGATGCCATTTATGTAAGTACTAGAAATGAATGATACATAGCAAACAATGTAAGAAAATATCATAAAAACAAAACAACGTTTTTTGTCAACTGTACGCATTGGAATGATGAATAGTCACACAGTATGCCGATTGCACCACATTTTTTGTGGCATACTCGATTTCGAGCGTAGCCTATTGCCCAGAGTGAGCAATGTCCTGGTGAGAGAGCACATTTACAGGGGTGGTCTCTCGTTGCCTTCCCCAACGATAGTCTTTACATCGGGTTAGGCAGGATTCGAACCCATAATCTCTGGCATGTGAGCCTGATTCCTTAACCACTAGACACGACCACAATACATCTCAAATATATTATACTCTATCTCCTCTATATCAAAACACGCACGAAACTGTTGAAACAATCCTCTGATCACACAACATTTATTATAACTTCTACACAGCCTCCACTTCAGGTCAAACACTGTTGAAATAGCACTGTACCACTTGCAGAAACCGATATCATCATATACCATATAAATCACAGGGACTAGACGGCAAACTATAGTGGGCAATCCAAACGTTCTTCAGGTCGGAGGAGAAAACAACCCAAGACAGCCATTACAAAAAGGTGGAATAAAGAGCCATGAGATAGTGGAACATTGTTGAAAGAAAGGGCAGGACACACATTCGCAGGGGGCAATCATCGGCTCATAGACCAAGAGGCCAATACAAACACCGGGCCAATCAATGAAACAATTCACTCCCTTCATCATCACAACCACAGAAACGACATGCCTTACCATCTCCATCACATATGGTAGCCAACCCTCACGAAGAAACTACAACAAACACAAAATCTACACGAGCCACTTTCAAACTGAATTCGTTACCAGCTCCCGCAGACGTCTGCAATGCATCAACATCAATCAGCGAAATCTTAAAAGTTCCAGAAGATCTCTCGAAATAAATCTTGAAAAGCTTATGAAAAACTCCACCATCTAAATTATTAAGAAGAAAAAACTCTGTTTAACACAAGCGCATTTGAAGCATGGACTTCGCCCATGCACTCCTCTACCTGGTGGTGATACTTTCACTGCACTCTCCATTTGCGCAGATGGTCTCACCTAGGTAACAGAAGGTATCCACGGGCCTGGAAACCCAAACAATAACAAAACAAAAGCACAAATAAAAACAATACGCCAATCACAAATGAGCAACCATAGTGATTTGAGCACACACAACCTAATTCAAAATTATTTTAATTAAGCTGCTAATCTTACCTGTAAAATAGAAACAATTGAAAGAGTAGCAGCAATGACAATCCTAACATCAACCTTTGGAGTCATGCGCCTCTTGTAATATCTATAATAGTTGTAGTAGGCCTCCTCTGTCAAAGAAAAAGACAAAAAAGATTAATAATGTTGCACATTGAGCCAGAGTTCCTTGCTTTTAGTTTCAGTGGGTCTGGATTTGATTCCTGGAGGGGCCATGAGTGAAGTCAGGAAGGGCATTTGATCTTAGAGTGCACTATGTTACAGAAACAAGTCCCACGTACCTGGGCATCACCCTAGCCCCTTTCAGGGGGAGCGCATGGCATAAAAACTGGGTCATAATCAGTCTCTGAACCATACCCATGTAACAGCAGTGAAGTTTCTGGGATTTCTGGGTTTGACTTGCTGTATGACTTCACCTGATGACTTCACTTCACCTTGTTCCATTTGTTTCTACATAAAATGTGGCATTCACCACCATCGTTTCTTGGGAGGGTCACTACTCAGCTCTCACAGAGCCTCTGGCACAAGACTACCAACAAGTGAAGCCTTATCTGATACATGTAAATGCACCCCATCTTGGGTATATATCTTCAGGTGCACCACCAAGTAGAAGTAGGTGCTTGGAAAATGAAAGTTGTTACAAGAAAGTGCTGCTGCTAAAATTGTTTAATCTTCAGCCAATGCCGTAAGATCCTTAGTACTATGGTTAACTTGTTACCATCAATAATATACAACTACCAAAACAAGTTAACAATGATTTGAATCCAAGCTGATATTTCAGATATAATTGTTACCTGGATTGTCCAACATGTAGTCATAGTCTGCCTTGGCTTCTTCATCTTTCAAAATCTATAAAAAAATAATCCAAACCACTTCTTTAACAATGGGATAACAAGAAGGTCATCACGGGATCATGGATGTATAAAAATGTGCTGTGCTATTTGGTAAGCCATCCATCTGCAAACATTTTCAGTAATTGAGCAAAAGGTCAATCAAAATACAAGCTATAGGGAGAGCATGGAGTGCATCCACAGAAGGATCTAGAGGCAAAGTATCAATACAACACTATTGCTCTGTGTCAGATATGCTGTCATGGTAAAGCTCTTAAAGCAACAAAGTTATCACTCTGTTGCTTCACGGAATGATCACTTTCTCTGAAAAATTTTATCATGTCAAGTTTTATTCTTCTTTTTGGTTGTTATTACTCTTTTCATTTCTCTTCATTTCTATTTTTTAAAGAGTTTTCTACAATAAAAACTGATTTGATATTATTAGTAGTCCTTATAAATCTATATGCACCTACAAAGTATATTGCTACTGGATAAATCAAATAACCAAATAGAATTTAGAATTGTATACAGATACCAAATCATATTTCTTACTGAAGCCTGATTCATATTTCCTTGGTGCTTTCTGTGTCTGCACTTCTTCAGTTGCTTGATGTTAACATACGTGTATGTAAACATGCATACACACTTACACACATACACACACACCACACATACATACACACACCACACACACAATACTTCTACAGTATGTATCCCTTTCTGGTCTGTTTCAAGAAATATAGTAAATCTGTCTTAATTTAGGCTATTTGATTCTTTGGTTCTGTTGTGCAACTCAACCCCACTGATGGCTGTTAACAGATGAGCAAGATTAGTAAAAAAGTTGTTTTTTTTAAAACATAAAAAACTGTAAGGCATCACCTTCATTAGCAGACACTGATTTCCAACAGTGTGGGTTCCACTATATTACAATAACTATGAAAAATTCAAGTCTTTCAATTTCAGATATTGTCCTAGGAAAAAATTTATTATCCTCAAAATGTTATCTTTCAGCTGTTGCAAGTTTCAAAATGCCTTCCACTCTTAGGAACAAGCACAGGGTAATATACCTCTGACAACTTGGATTTAATTGTCCCCAAAAGTGTCACAACTATTGAAAAGCCTAACAACAAATTTATTGCCATATTTTTTGTGTTTGAACTTTTCCATATTTAAAATAGGCCTACATTCCATTTTCTGTCTGCTTGTGTCTTGGACAGAATACTTTTTGCAACGTAATTGAAAGCACATTGCAGTGACCATGGCTCTGGTGCTTTATACGTTTTTGAAAACATATATTTCTGAGAAGATAACTGTGCGCACATGCTCCAGTGGTGAGGTGGATGAATCTAGCATTTAGACACACCCGATCATCACATTTTTCTACAGGGAAATAGTTTTGGGGTTGACAACTTTCTATTTTGTTTGTGCATGAATCACTTAATTCTTTGTTCAAAACTCTCTCATGTAAACAAAATTTATCAAAATAGAATAACATAATACCTCATAAGCTGTTGCTACTTTCCTAAACATCTCTTCTGCATCTTCACCCTAAAATTAAAATATTAAAATAGGTATGACTGTCAGTATTTCACAGAAAGAAACCTTTCAAGTCAATGTGGCTACCCAAAATATAAAATCTGAATGCTCTTTATCCAGGTTGCATGTTGAAATGAAAATGCAAATCAGCCAATCAAAAACTGTTGTGTTCAGATCTGAACCAATCTTATGTTGTGTTGACTATCAACTACTGCAATTGACAAGCATCTACTGCTCTTCAAAGCTCAACTATTTGATATAACAAAACAAACATCCAGTTCAATTGTCAGCCAGTGAATCATGATATTCTATTCTACAAAGATGATTACGATATCATGCAACTTGGTAAATTATATTGGTCATAAATACTGGCACTTAGTAGGCCTACATACCTTGTAACGATCAGGATGGTATTTCCTAGCCATCCTCCTATAAGCTTTGGAAATTTCACTCTATAATAAAAAGATAAATGGTACAACAAATCAATAAAGCAATCTGATAACAGATTAGAAAGAAAGAGCTTTTAAACTATATACATAGAAAGGATGGTCTTGCACAGCACACACACACCTATATACAATACTATCTGATTGGCTATTATTTCCTTTGTCTTCTCATTGTGCCTTTTTGGTTAACCATTCAGTTTACAGACACTGATTGGTCAAAACAACACCAACCTGGCAGTCAGAATTCTGATTGGCTACCTTGTAAAACACAGTTGGATAAATAATTTCATTGATTCCCTTTTCGGCTATATTCTGACGATTTGTACTCTGAGGAATGTCAGATGAAAAAAGTCTTTTAGTACAAAATGAATTCACTATTTCGTGCAGTTTTATTATTCTGCACCATCAACAAACTTTTCTTATTTCCTTTTATAAGAGGTCCTCACTTTCACATAACAATTCAACTCTCAACCTCTCATTGTTACAGTCATGGTTACCCTTCTTCTCAAAGCCATTTTTTTGCAGGCTCTTACAAGAATATCCATACAAGTGGCCTTTCTCAGCCATCCAATCCCTCTCCTACTTCAAAGTCTTTGTCACCAGAATTGCTGTGTCCTGTAAGTTGTTGTTAAGAATATATAACGAATAGATACTGAATGAAGAACAAGACACTGACAGTTAGCGTGTTAACCATGAATTACTCAATCACGACTAATACAGATAGGTGTCACCGTATCATATGATGACGGTCTTATGCAACACCACACCTTCTTCATCAGATTATCATCTTCTGTTCTAAACACATGAACTGTCAATCACAATTTACTGTCAGTCACTACTTCCACAAGAGTACCCTTTATTTCCAGCCTCTTTATGAGTTTGCTGACATTCTTTTCACCTGCGAGCTTCACATTACATTCTCTTGTGTCATCTTCAGTTCTTTTCAGGATACATGCACCTACTACAATTCCCAATGCCATACAAAATCAAACACCGACACAAGCATTGCTGCTTTACTTTTCATTGTTATTGTAAATCTCCTACCATACACAATTAGGACTGACTCACTAACCTAACCTGACAATACATACATTTATATATAGAAGAAGAAGAAGAAGGACTACAGAAAAGCTTCTGGAAATTCCTTACTCCAAGTTTCATGCTTGTTGCAATCTTCAGGCGAATGTACATACATATATGTATACTTATAAAGTTTTTTGATGTACAGGTGCAGGCACCATGACCTGATGTGTAGTTTCTGCCAGTGAGAAAGACAAAGTGCCTTACCTAACCACAAAGACCAAGTGCCTTATGCAAATTGCAGCACTACTGTCCACCAATTTGTGAAAGCATGAGGCTGGCTATGTAGGCCTCATGACTTTGAGGTTAGTTGACAGAATTATGCAGCATGTTCCTTCCTATATTTGCAATTAATAAACTCCCAAAAGGAAACCAAAAACACTATAAAGGAATATGGCTCTGTCATAAGGTAGCACTTGCTTGAAAACCCAGACTATGTGAAAATGTGTACAGGTGACCGTTTCCCTGTCATTGGTAAAGATGGTTCTGCTTTTCACTGACCCATCAAAGCAACAAAACCATTGGTCTGTAGACAAAAAGGATTTGTCATTTCATTGGGCCTTGTCAGTTAACCATTCAGTTTCACAGACACTGATTGGTCAAAACAATGCCAATCTGGCAATACAAGTTCTGATTGGCTACTTTCAAAACATGTATGGGTATCGGTTTCATTGCTTCCTCTACCAATCTCAATCTTTATGCTTTTGTAATCTTGAGTGTCAGATGCAAAAAGCTTTTAAGTACAAAGATGTTTTCACTACTCCATGCAGTTAAACTTACATACATATTATTGAATATGGTTACATATTTTCTCTACTAGCTTTTCAAAAGTGTAGGTCTGCTGTTGAAAACTGTATCATTACCATCATCATCATCACTATCATTGTCATCAAAATCATCATGATCATCATCATTGTCGTTTAGTCTCTTCCCTTGCATAGGTAAAGGTGTAGAATGTTGCAGAAGATATGTAAAGAGTGAAAAGAAAAACTTGGTTTGCTCATGACAAGGGCAGAAAGTATAATGAGCCAGTTGAGTTTCTTGTGGAAATGCTTTCTACTGGCGTATGTGACTGAACAATTTGGCAGTAGAATATGGTGCTCGAGGTACTCAACAAAATAAATGTGCATATTGGTATTGCTTTTTAAAAAAATGTATTGTTTCACCCTGTTCAAGGCTGAAGCCACTATTAGTAACAGGGTTACTTTCCCCCTTCGTATGACAATTTATTCATGCTTGCTATTCATGCCTTTCATGCTTGCTATTTATGCTATTCATGCTTGCAGTCCCCTCTCTGTCATATCTATCAAAACATAGTTCCTACGAGAGCAGATGACAGAGCACTGTATCTCCAGGATGGGGGCAGGCAAGCTCAGAATCGGTTCGAATTCAAGCCCCTTGGATTGTGAGTCTCACACTCTACCACTATGCCACTACTGTGTAAATTGTAGTCTTGTCAACAAATGATATGGTACCTTATTAAAAGTTATGAAGCATGTCCCTGTTTCATTTCCTCGGATATAGAGGGAAAATTTGACCCACTCCCATGAAATCAAAAGAGGAGCTGGTTATCCTACACATAATCCTATTAGGTTTGGTTATAGTGAACTTGTGACCTGCTAAAGCACTGTTGTATGCAGGAGCCACCCCAAAACAGTGATGGGAAATTCTTTTAATAAAGCCACCTGACAAGACAGGTAGGGTATCTGATTTCAATTCATAAGCAGCTGGTTTCTAATCCCATCTACTTTAGGAGTGAAACAGATATGGAATGTAACTATTTCAAGTGGCTGTACTGATATTTTTCTAAGCCTAACCCTTTGATAAAAAGCGACCTATCCAAAGAAAAAATGGTCCTAATAGAAAGTCTTTGAGATGCCCTCATCGATGGAACGCACAAACTTGCAAGGGTGGGGAAAAATGTAAAATCTGATAACTTTTGAAATTTTTAAGAGGACGATTACACACCACAATGGTGTAAATCATTGTCGTTTTTTGTAAAGTGTTTCACTGCAATGCTATCATCAGTCTGCCTTTTATAGCCACGGTGACACTTGACAGTCAATAATAACATCTTACATACGTGGTACAAAACGCTCTATATTAACTTACATTAAAATTACAACACTTGCCTATAGTTGTCCTCTTAACGTGACTCAAAACAAACTTACCTTGCTGGACGTTCTTGTAACACCAAGAACTGAAAAACGAGAATAAAGAAACAGTTGATGCATCTAGAGTGCCGAAAAATAGGTGAAATGAATACGAATATATATAGTACTTCACTATAACTAACTAGGCTCTTTTCTCACGATATCATTTGATACCGATACCCAAGGAAGAATAACTTAAGAATACATACCGGTAAAAACTTCAAAAATATGAGCAAGTTGGCATAACTAGTTTAAAATTCGGTCAAGGGATATAGATAGCTTTTGGCTTATAGTAAGTTATAGATCTTACTGTGCCCCGCTTTGGAAGCTAAATTCTGACACGACTGCTTATATTTGATTCTCTGATATGATAAATTGTACATTATCTAGTTGCGGTGCACCGTTCGAATCTCAGATAAATCCAGAGTGACATAACGATGGTGCGAAAGTAGAATAAGATTGGGCTATGATGATCCTGCTACATTGCGTTGCAAATCCTGCAATGGAAATGCTTGAACTGAAGCCAGAAGTACAATATTGGCATAAGCCGCAGGTTGATTCACAGATGGCAATATTCTCCTCTCAATAAACCCATAATCAAAGTTTACTCTGAGGTGTGCATTTCAAATACTAGGCATATCGTCCGGTACCAGTGAAACACAATCTGAGTCGTCTTGCTATATCACCGCAACCACTTTATTTCATTCAGTTCATACACTTTAAACGTACGCTATCAGACTATAACGGTGCCTAAAGATTACTGTTAAAGAGCAAAAAAGAACTTCTGAGAAGCAAGTTCACAGCATAAAATAGATGGACCAAAAATAAGGGAAGCCGGTCTTAGAAGGCCTAGCCAATACATCGACTTGTACAGTAGCCAAGCAAATTAAAAACTCAAGGTAATAGAGCCTCAAGCAGTTAACTCCATTTTAAACACAATTTAAACCGACGCATTTTCTTAAAATACCACAAAATGCACTTAGAAGTCGTAGCTTAATACCGGATGAAGTGTCCATGTATACGTATATACCGTACAATACAAGATACTTAAAATCTTGTCAAAACCACTTACTATCATAGCAGTTATCTGTCCCACAATACATCCCTTCTACAAATGCATAAGATTCCACGGAGAAGTATACTACCACTATGAATAAAGTGAGAACATGTCGACTATTGCGGCCGTCGTGGCTGCCTAAGAACGCCATCTTTGTATCGATATCGAAGTTTCTTTGACACAGAGGAAGTATTGAACAACATGAGATACCACGCAATCATAGGGAGTTGGTAGGTGATGGCTAACAATGGAGGTGAAGTTTCGTGCACAGTTTCGATTCGAAGAAAGGGGTATGATAGGGGTGTGACGCAACATTCATCAGGATTTAATATGCCTCTTCAAAATAATTTCAGACGTGATTATTTGTGGACTAATTTTATCCATTTCTAATAAAGCGTGGACAGAGTTTTGCAGTAATACACGAGACACCCAAGCAAAATACTTGGCTTACTTACATAACGTGGCTGCGTGCACACTTGCCATCCACAAGGAGGAAAGACTTTAGAAACGACTACCTTTCCTGCATTTCTCCCAATTACAAATGCTAGGAGACGTGGGTTTTTCTTTAACTTTCTCTAACTTGGACACTACACATTTTGGTGCATTCGCCATCCTCTTTTCGTGGAGACAGTTTCATAGCAGATATCTGCGTTATTTCATGTCTCTTCCCTCCCCTAGCAATTCCCTTGAATTCATATTGGCAGAACTTTCATGATCATAAGACTTCCCCACAAGTGAATATCACTTAACTGATGAAATATATAATTAGACATGCAACGTCCAGACTCACAGTGTGAAATATCAAGTCGACTGATTCTTAATACGCTGCCAGATAAACGTAAATCTTGTATCGGTAAGGTGAAAAGCAAGCCCCTTAAAGAAAGAAAGAACAAGAAAGAACACATGTCTCAGCAGATGCGCAATCGGCTATCGCGAAGCATCTGTTACTCAATCGTGAATGTGCCGAGAATTATGAGGATTCTTGACTCACTGTACTGTATAGAGCTGGCTCAGAGTTTCATCTCAAATTATTGGAGGCTGTTTACATCAAGCTTCTCTCTGTAAGCAGAAGGACTTCGTACTAACAACAAACATATGCTAGATTGTGTTTTTTCAAGTCCACTTTTATTGTAGAAATCGTCTCGACCTCCTTATGTGCGCTATCTCACTAGCGCATTCCTGTTGCCTCTAAGATAAGATGGATTCTCCCGTCGATACGACGTATGAGATCTCAACTGTTCGATCAGCTGAGCAAACTACTCTGTGAATTAGAGTGAAAATGGCTGAGTAGACCACAGTCACTTGTACCCTTGGCATGTTCTTCAAGTAGTTGAGCGTGACACATGTGTGACAAGGCTGGGCTATCCAAATACAGGAACAATCCACCTGACGGGCTTCTTGAGTTTCCGTCTCCCCAATTTCCCTCACATGGACTGGGTGGGCCCCGTGACTATGGTAAAGAGAAGTTGTCAAAGCTTCCCAGCGCTGGAATCGAACGCGGTTCGGTGGATTTCAAAGCAAGCTTTTAGATCACACGGCCACACGCTCCTGTTGCCTCTCCTTCATAAATAACATGGAAATCTGTACACGAAACAATGGTGTGTATGAGTGAAGAGAATCCACGACAAGCTTTAGTCAAAATATGTCTACTCTATTCCAAAGTATCTTTAAATTTTGAGCTACGAACAACTTACTACATAGTTTTCATTACGAACACTCCAAAGGTTTATCATCCTGAATAAGTTTCGAATTATACGAAAATTGGTTCATATGTGACTGCTTGGAGCGTCCATTTAAGTTTCTGCGTCATAGAGCTATTATAAGAAGTGATAAATCGTTTAACCCTTAAAAAGTATAATAGAGGCCTCTCAGAAATTGAAACTGACAGCAACGGTGCTGCAGCATATACGTTATAAACAGTAGAAAATCCACGATGTAGGTGAAGTCTGGGTGCTACAGCTGCGGTGCAATTTAGTGAGATGGACTCAATCTCCCTAAACGGAAATCATCTTTTTATTTGGTGTTCCACTTTGAATTTTGAGGCACTTTGGCCATTATGGTCACTCAACCCCACCACCATGCTTTTCCACTCCGTGAGCCCTTGACTGAATGGTGCCAGTTCCGTCCCTTAGTTTTCTCTTCAGTACATGTTACCAACTGTAAAATCCTGAGATATGGACAGCTTTTAGTCTTTTAACTGATTGCCGACTACAAAAGTTGCATGTCACTATACTGAGCTGTATCAAAGCAACCATATGTCAGTAAATCAGGTGATGGAAAGTCGCTCCCTTATGCTATATTTTGCGGATATAAAAAATGTTTTACAGGGCTACGATTAAAATTTCCAACATTATTTGCTTTTTGATACTTTTAATGCACGTAGTCTCCCCTTCATTGAACTCGATGGCCTCATTTTCACAATCTCTTACCCAACGGTTAAAGAAGCATGATTCCGAGGCAGGTTTATAGACATGGCTGTATCACTTCCAACATAGAAACGTAAGAGTTTGCTGCTTTAGAGCGGCTGTTTTTGGAAAAGACATTAAAGTGGCCAGTTGTACCTATTAAAAATAACGTTTCTAGAAGTAAACAACTAGCAGTCTAGATGGTAGTCGCCATCACAGTCAAGTCAATCAAGTTAAATTTTAATATGTTGGAACTCCAATGTACGCCATCTTATGTCGAGAAAATTTTGTCAGTGTCAAAAAACAAGTCATTAAAACTTACATCCAGAACGTGATTCACAACCAGCTCAATACTACTTACACGAATCCTTAATTTGAAGCTATAGGACCACTGACCCCACCCCCGACTTAATTGCCAGTGCTTCATTAAAACCAGAGATTATGAAACATAATCTCTGTTAAAACGACAAGGTACTGCATTCCTATGGCTTCATTCTGCGTCCATGTGGGCATAGATTCTGAGGGGACTCGTCCCTCTCATTTTTCAGGATGAGGTAACAATAGCTGCTTTATCCCACCACTTTTTGACCCAGAAATGTCAAATTGTCCATGTTATTAATCCCTTTGTCGCCCCACATTCTTACAGTATCTAAGCCAATGTACGTAAACATGTAAATGTGGTTACATCAACTCCACTTACTGGCACAAATATTTTGGTACACAATTATCTACTTAGTAAAGGCATTTTAAAGGTATTCAAATGACAAGGAGATGTGGGGAGGGGGGTGAAGTTTTTTGGGTAGAAAAAGTAGAAGGAGATAATCATATAAGAATACAAACGTTGAAACAGAGATCTTGACATTACCTGTCTGGGGGTAACAGGGGGTAAGCACATTCAAGGAGGGCCCTATGCAGATGGTTTGAAGTAGTGGTATCAAATGGATTTGGCCACGCCCCAGAGAAATACTAGAGGCAATGTTGAAAGGATCCTAGATGAAGAAATCAACACTAATGACCATAGAAGCAAAGTTGAGTAAGTCGAGTTTCTTGGTATTGAATTTATGTGAATATTTTCCATGAACACACAATCAGACAACTTCACATATTAAATCGTATATACAAGTTACAGAATTTACAAAACTAAATACAAAATGTATCGCATTCCTCTTCAACAAACGTAGATCTATAGGTCGCACGACGTATTTATTGACTCTTCTATATATCGTAGCCAATATCTTCTATAAACAGGCTCTTATGAAACTAGTCAGGGGCGTCGACAGCCACCAAAATGTGGGGTGGACACGTAATAGATCGATTTCTTGAAAAGACCTTTGCAAATTGGATAAAAGTTGTGTTAATTGTTGATATACTATTATTTTTTTTCAAACATGGTATTTATTTATGTCATTGACAAACTACACTTTGGATAATCAATTTAGAGGCATATCTAAACTTTCTTGATACAAATAATATACAGTTTTAATTGTGGAACTATAATAACAAATTTGTGAAAAGAACATTAATTTGCGTAGGAAATTAAGAAAAATTTATACTAACAAAGTCATAACACATGTTAACACGAGGTAAGAGGGACTTTATTACCAAGGTAACAAGTCTGGGGTGCTCCAGTCTTAGTCCTTGCAACAAAATAAAAAGTATGTAGCCCGAATACAACAAACAGATGGCTTCTTAGAGATGTATAAGCTTTCTCTTTTACTTATGCCCACATGCTCAAGGAAGTCAGTGAATGATTTAGCTTCTTTAGCTACTGTTCCAATACTGTTATTTACAAATCTCACAAATATGATACTCTTAGTCAGGTACAGAGTTCATAGTGTTTTTAACGCTTTCTAGTAGCATTAGCCTTGCTCTGTTCCCAGATGTCTGTCAAGCAAAGCCAGATTTAAGCAGATCGCGTTCAGGCTCTTGTAGATTTTATCGGTCTCGCAAAGACGACAGCGACTTCTTTTCATAAGGAAGTCCAGCAAACTATCAGAAATTGGGGTTTGAAACTCGGAGACACAATCGAGTTACCATTGCAATGTTAGGGCATCAAGGAACAAGTCTTTAAAGCGACTCCCCGATTGGTTTTAAGTACCGTTAAATGATAAACGGTGTTAAGAAATCAAAGATTAGTTATATGCCTTAAATGTAAATATCACATAAAAGTGTCCATGTATAATATCTTTGTAGAATCCTCTTATCGAATCCTTAATCTACTCCAAACTTTCCCAAAAACTATCTCTATGAAAAATATGATTTTCAAATCTTTTTGCATTTAAGGTAGATGGATAAGAAATTAATTCTCAATGAAATTTGAGTGAGTATTCCCACCTCACTTCACCACTCTTCTTGAAGTCAATGAAGTGTAGGTCCAGATTCATTTTTTTCCCCGGTGTTTTTCTATGACTTAGCTGTAGTGTAGCGCGTTGTAACGCAGGAATAGACAGTCACGAGACTATTATAGAATATTAATTCTGATTGAATAAGGACGGTACCTACTATCCTGGACAAATGGAAGTTAAATTTTAAATAAACTTCGGTGAAATTGGAACAAATCACACCAGGCACTAACCCTAACACATGAAAGGGGTGTCCATTCCTCGTATTATTTTTTATCTAGACCTCTCCTCTTAGCAGCAGCGAGGCCTGACATGCAATGTCCAAAATGCTCTTTTCAAACTTAACAATGTTTTGGAAAGGGAGTTAGGGAAACTTGCATAATTCTTAGTCCAAAATTTTAGATTTATATACAGGCGTAAGATACTTCATGAGTACTAAGTATCTACCAAGCTGCATCCTTACATTAGCGAAAAATAGGAAGGATATTAGCGGTTCTTCCAT
This sequence comes from Carybdea cf. marsupialis auct. non (Linnaeus, 1758), assembly GCA_010016065.2. Classification (NCBI taxonomy): domain Eukaryota; kingdom Metazoa; phylum Cnidaria; class Cubozoa; order Carybdeida; family Carybdeidae; genus Carybdea; species Carybdea cf. marsupialis auct. non (Linnaeus, 1758). Next base: position 19,584 of record JAAAKL020003222.1, read on the forward strand.
GCTATGACTAACAGAGAAGTATGGCGTGTCATCACCGCTCGAACAGACAGATGATCGTTCGCCAAAGAAGGGTTCAAGTTATCATCACAAGAATTCTCCAAGAAGGGTAACTTATTCGTTCTTTAGCTTTGCCCTCTCCTTTTTAGAATGCCGTATTTTGAGTTTGTCTTAGAAATCTTCATTAGAAGAGTTTGTACCATCCTTCGCCCTAATTTTTCAGCCTGCAGCATTAGCAAGTGCGCCTTTATTCCAAGTTCCAGGAAGGATGTTTTGCCTCTCAGTCAAGTATGTAATGTTGTCTATTTACGTACGTGCAGCTGCAGCATTTACGTAAGTACGTAGAATTACCCAGAGATTGGGAAAGAGGATAGAGATACATACTAAAGGTGATGTGGTACAAAGTAAGGATCCCGAGTGTCATGAAACTCATCTAGTTTTTCCAGTTTAATCTCTTAAACAGGTAAGATTAAATCGGCCATTGCACTCACTTGCTCTTAAACAGAGATTATGCTAGTGCGTACGAGGGAAGGTTGTCCATCGTCTATAAATCTAGGATAGACCATTATTCCGAATTTTGGAAACCGTTTCCATACTTTCCCGAACTTTGTCGACAAATGAACATTATTTTGAATATCTCTCTTCTTCAATAATTACGATACTTTGTCTCAGTAGTGTTGTCATTGGTTATTCTATTGTCTATTCTGGTATTGAGTTGTCTGTATCTGTTCACAATATCTGTGTTTTTCTTGTTGGCCTCTTTCTAGGGCATCACATGGGTATCAATTGATAATTCAATAGACATGGTGTATATATTTCATGATAAGATTCCTATACTTTGCGCTGTTCTGTAACGATAATGCTTGCAAAAATACGTTACTAACTAGTATCGATGTAATTCTTTTGTGAAGTATCAAATGGAAAGGTTCTGCACATTGAAATCTTCCTCTTGCGTCCTGTAACGATAATGCTTGCAAAAATACGTTACTAACTAGTATCGAT
>JAAAKL020003223.1:0-23731 GCA_010016065.2 Carybdea cf. marsupialis auct. non (Linnaeus, 1758)
AAAAGGTTCTAAGGCGTGCTATCGAAAAAGAGCACGCATTGGCTAAAAACAGAAATCGAATGACTCGACCCAGAGGGAAAACGTTCCATTGCTTAAGGGTGGGGCATCCTATTATGATGATGTTATTTCTAAGTTTATTGAGATAGATTGAAGGATAGATTTGCAGTGAAGTCAGCCTTTCAAAGGCAAAACACTACTTCTACAGATGTACCTGGCATGACAAGGGAATTGTGGCAAAACTATTTTTGTAGCACGCCTGGTCCTAAGTGATACCCTACGACACTGCTTAGGTCATAACTTCAACATCTCAATCATTTCATCATGTCGTGTCCTACTGTTACTTGAATTGCAACTATGTATAAACTATGGATGACTTTGTAATAGTTCTGTCAGTAATGTCATCAGCTACTGTAGCATGGTCTGATAAGCTGGAAAAGGTAAAAACTTAATGGCCTCTCTGTAACAGATATCGAGTTTTAATATAAAAGAACAGTAGCAAGCAATGGAATGTCTATAAGACCCTTGAAACGAGAAAAAATCTATCGCCATCGATTACAGAGCTCTGATAGGACTGATTCTAGGAAATGAAGTCGTCAAAGATTACATATGTTACCAAAACATAATAACAGTCAGTGCTTTCGGATGATTGATTTTTTAAAAAATTTCCTATTGACCGGACATCAGTGCAAAGTTTATTAACGAATTGTTACAAATATATTTCAAATTGACACCATGTTATCAAATACACAATTTCGTGACTTTCCTACAAAATAATGTTCCATTACTTCTCCACAAGCATAACTTCCCCTTTGGCAAATATTTCAGACATCTGTCATTAATTATTGTAAACAACATACTGTGACTAAATTATCTCCTCTGAAAAAGTATCCGATGATGATTTAATTTAATGTTTAAAAATTAAATTATGCATAAGGGAGGAAGTAGGCAACATTGTTAGTACAAATAATTTCCTTTACAATTATTACTTGAAAATATTGACAAATAAAACAGACCATTGCTTAAGGACTGTTTGTTAACAATCTTTGGAATTGTTATGATTGGATCCGAAATGTTGACTGGGGGAATAGAAAATGAAAGACCGTTGTGGATAACATGGAGAGATTCCTAGGTGCTAGATTGCTTGAGCCAGTAGGATAGGTTTAGTGTGAAATCTTTGAAATTATCAAAGATTTCCAATTTTTTAAGATTAGAGTTTCTCATTTTGGCGCGTGCTCTATCTCTATCTCTAGGAGTCCCTTCCTCCCCCCTCCGAAGTTTTCAGTACGCATTTCCCCCTATATCTAGCCACACTTAAGAGTCAGATATTAGCAAAAGCTAAACAAGGTCCATTTACCAATTCAAGGCCATTTCACAGCATGATTATATTTTTTCTTCCGCTCAAAGACAGGTAGTGTGACTGTTGTGCTTATCGTACAGAAAAAAATTGATGATAGTGATGTTTGCACCCAAAAATTTCAAATACGTAAAGTAAGTTGTCTTATACTTTGCCACTGACGTGGCTTTACACATCACTGATCTGACACCCCTATTACATCATAAGTACCACGATAACAAAGCCAGCTTTGGGCACTAGAGTAACATCCCCCTCAGCACCCGCTAGTATCCTTACAACTGTCATATTTGTAAGTGAAGCCATATGAAGTTCTTTAACTAATGAAACAAGTTACTGCATGAAGTTTATAATGATCATATACAAAAGTATGCAAAATTTCCCCTTTCTCACGTACAAATTGTACGATGATCTTTTCCCTAGAATGCAATTCCTCAAAGAAAAGTAATTTTAAATTAGTGTAAATCGGAACAAATCAACGAAATAAAACTTTTGATCAACAAAGACTATCAAATAGTAAAGACACTTAGGAAAAGGATCGAGGGCGGATGCAAGGAAGACTACCCCAAACAGCCAAAACTGTTTTGAGGGTTGGGGCCTGGGCATGTTTGTGGGATTTTATGATATCATGAATCGTTATGCAAAATTAGGCGAGATGATGTACAGGGTCTGTATTCCCTCTATTTGGTCTAGTTTTAAACTTTCTACTCACCAAAGCGAACTAATTTAGGCAGATACACACATGTCATGTCATTGGCGGGTGAGCTTTTCTACGACATGTCATGGTCCCCCTGTCTTTAAATCGCCAGTGTTTTGCATAGTAAGGTAAGAAATATTTCCTAATCAGGCTAGTTCATTCTAAATGTCTTTGTTTAATTCCATGTTTGCTATAACCGACAATTCAATGCACCCACAAGACTAGGGTTTTTATCGAAAAAGCTATAAAAACATAACAGACATAAATAGCGTGTGACCAGATATATTTGGATCCACCTTTCCGCCATATGCTTTTCTATAGATATCCTGACCTTTGCTTAAATAGAGCTAGTGGTTTTGTCCTTTCTCCGAACCATAGAGCGGATATTCGTGGTTAACGAACAGACAATATCACAACACAACCTAATGTAATCGGGCAATTTCGTGCCTAAGTAGACTTATTAGTTGTACCCATTTAAGCTAATCATTTCAGTTATCATTCTCAGGCCTTACTTGTCTCACATCCTGTTTATTAATGTATGACTGTAGTTTTCCGTACTTTTCCTCACATTAACAAGCGGAAGCGGAGCTAATTGAAGTTTAACTATCCGCCAGGGGCAATTATGCTGAAACTTTTTGCTTCTTCATGCTCCCTGAAAAGTACAATAATATACTACCTATTCCTCTTACGGACTTCGTGCTTTTCCATGAATTCAATTTGATACAGAACGGCATTTGTCGGAATTAATTTAACAGTAGTTCGCAAGGAAATTTTACGCTGGTGAGACTTGGCCACAAGAAACGGATAAACAGTGTTATCCTCAAAATATGTTTTGTAGGAACGATAATGGAAAGTTAGGTAGAAATCGGGGGAGGGGGAGGGATAGAGGGGATAAAATGACATAATGCAGCAGACAATCTTACAAAAGTTGCTAAGAAATGCGAATACAATGCAGTACGAAATTCAATCGTTTGTATTGAACCACTTACAACTGTCGTGCTTATTTCAAAATTCTTTTCAAAACATCCAAATTTCTGTCACTTGAGCATTATTTATCAACTTACGGAAACCGAGCTATGAAGACCGCTTTACCATAGTGCAGCCTTTACATTGCCTGAAGCAGAAGAAGGTCTTTTAACGGTCTCATGGAGTAGGTGGGGCCTCTTTGCTCAGGCTCCGCACACTATTATCGGTTTCTCTTTCTGATGTATCAAACTGCGATGGCTTGTTATGTTAAGTTTAGGAACCATTTTGACATCAAATGTTATTCTAGTTAATTTCTTGTCAGTCATCACTACTCATAAGATACTACTTGTCGTAAGCAGTTAAAAACGGAACTACAAATGGGCCGTAGTTGTCCTAGTAATATCAGAGTTACTTGTTCTGCCTGTACAGACAAAAAAAAAGTTTTTAGTAATATCAATTTAAACAATTACATTTAAACGCTACTGGTTCTTAATCATCCCTTGTGTCTCAGAAATTCGATTCCTCACTTTGCGTTTTTCTTTGGGGCTTGAACGTTCTTCAGTTTGGAATCATCCAGCTCTTGCGACTCTTGACCACTGTAGGGTATGACGGAATAGTGTCCCCACAAAAATCGGATAGGATTCAAGGGATGCCTGTAGCACACACTTAATTCCCTTGGATACCAAACAATAATCTACTCCGATGATTGAAATCGCACATTGCTCTTTTGAATAGCATAGTTCAATATTAGGATAGTAAACATAGAACGGAAAGAACTTTATAACCTGACAAAAATACATTGAAAAAGTCCTCAATAAAGTACTCATTCTCCATTTTGATCAATGGTCACTAAGAAAATACAGCGTTTTCAGTTGCAAGCATCATGGACGTACACCGACGGTTTTTGGAAGACATTTACGTGACAGATGGATACTTCAAGATCAGGACTGCAGATCCCTAAAAGATTCTCAGACTATTGAATGACTACTGTAAAACTGCAAGTTAAAAAGATTGAAACCCAAATAAGCATCGTAACAAGGAAAACATCCAGACATCTATAGGAAGGTCATTGACTTCTAAATTTGTGCTATGATTTAGGAGTCCATGAGAAAAGTACAGACTATGTTTTGAAACGTTAAGAAAGACTTGCAGCCTCGGTTTCATGTTCCGCCTTTTTCGAAAAGCACATAATAAATCCTAGGTGTTAATATGATAGCAAGGTGAAATGGTTAGATAGATAACGGGTATAACTTATGTCTTTCTTGAGTTCTAATATACAAATGAATTAAAGTGATTTATGATAGTTGTGAAGACCCTCTATGCTTGCTATTTGAATAAGAAAGGCAATCTTTGCATCACAGTCTGAAAATGCCAATAAATCTACAATGGAACAAGTTAAACTTTAAAGGCTATATGTTAGACCTATATGGTAATAGAGGAAATATCTCCTCTGACCCAGGGCCTCTGGAGGTAAATTTCTACCATCATCAGTACTTCCTACCTGTGGCACTATTCACTATCTACTATTTTCCATTCCTTTCTCTTTCGCACACTTGGAGAAAACGATGTATATAAAGGGGAAATGCTCCTGTTATTCCCCTTACTAAGGTCTATTGTCAAAGTGCCTCCAGGATTTTCTTTACACTTCATTTATGTTATGTTAACAGCATTAATCAGTTATTTTTCATATCTGACTAAATAGAAAGGCGTCAAAGCATCTCATCATCGCCTTACGACACCTTATCCTGACATTTAGGAAACTTGGGGGTAAGACATGTTGTCAACAATTTTGACAGACAAATATCCGAAATATTTTGACGCTTGTCGACTCAGTTGTTGCCATTGATGGTAGATATTTGTCACGTCTTGAGTCGCAGTCTTTTTCGGAGCTATTAAACAAAATTCCAATACCTTTTCGTTCTCAGTATTATCAGTTTTGTTTCTTGTCCTTAAACGACTACCAACAAAGAGTCATCTTAGAATGTAGCTATTGCTTGATTGACTTTCTGAAATTCTGATAAACCACGGAAACAGAAAGTATACAATGATAAAGCAGTTCTGTTGAAGCTGGCATGCAATCGAATTACAAGCAAGACAGACTAAGTTAACTAAAGGCATGGAGGTCCATTTAAACTAGGGATGCGACCTTTCCCATGATTAGTCTTGTGTTTAATCGACATTTATTGGATTTCCTAGTTCAGCGATTAACGGTGTCTTATAAACAGGAATTACGTGATCTCAAAAGTTGCCACAACGTAGATCTGTATCCTTGATCAGATATTTGAATCTCTATTCTTTGAGATATGAATATCCTAAATTTAGTGATCAATGACTCTTTGTTCCTATCTGTTCATAGTAGACAAAAAGTGTAAGTCTATTATAAGGTCAGCACCTTTACTTGATATTAGGATGTTCAATATATACTAGAAATTGTTTAGATAGAGCAGTTAGTCATGTAAAGTTACAAGAATACATAAATTCAACAGACGAGCAACAACTTACTGATGGCAAACTGAAAGTGAAGTTTTCCCCAAATTGTTTTATGGTTTAGAGTAGAGTATTATGGGAGTTAAGGCATATTCTTACAACCAACATTCCAGAGGATTCGCTTCAAGGACTTCTGGCTAAGACTAGTACTGGTTTGGAACATCGTCTACTGCGTGGTAAACCAAGGCGACATGTTAGTGAGTATTTGAGTAAACGTAAGGGAACCTGGTAAAAACTCAACCTGGTCATGCAAGAAAGTTTTGAAAGCTCCTTTGATCTTGTATAATCTGTTGTATTACGATTTGTAGTTTAGGTGAGCCATATTGTATTGTGAAGCCACAGTTTTGATGATGTCACTAGATTTTATATGATTATGGAACTTCCTTCTTCCATGAAACACTAATTATAGCATAAGCAAAGAATAGTTGACACAGTCAGCCAGAAATGAGGTTTAACTGAGGAACTTACAGTGTTAAAGCAAGGCTGTCAATGGCTGCTTCTTTTGGGGTTCTACTTCCATTCACCCTACCTCAATTCGTTACCTGTATTGGACGTAAACAAGTTTTTGATTGAGATTTGAACAAATGCGAGTTGACTTAAACAATAAAGAGTCACACGTTTGTTCTTAACTCTTAGTTTAAACCTCTTTGCCGTTTACAAATTGTGCTTTGCTAACTGGGCAGCCGGTATATTTCACTTTACCTATCAGGTCTTTGGCTAGAAAGAGAATTCTGGAGGGAAAGAGACAGTTCAAGAAAAATTACAAATTGTTTTATAATGGCTGTAAGTAGAAACAGGGCACTTTCAAACTCTGAAAGACACCTGATAGAAAGATATAGAAAACTTGACTGGTTTGCTACGCGATGGGGCCTCGTAAAGAAAAAGACATCGTTTTGTCGCCCAAAAAGGACTTGAACACTCAGAAAGAGAGAGAGAGAGTGTGTGTGTGTATACATAGATGGTCAGGTAGTGAAACAGGATGGCTCGTTCAGGCACATGGAATATCTGGAGAGTAAAGATTAGAGATACGACGCAGAAATACAATCGAAGATAGGTATTGCGAACGCCAACTTTGTACAAATGCAACAAATATTAACCAATAGAAGTCTGACAATTGGTCTTCGGCTTAAAACATTAAAGAAATACGTATTTTCGGTTACGGTATATGGATGCAAAAGTAGAGAAATGAGTAAGAGGCTGGATGCGCAAGAGATGTTGTTTAGCAGGAAAATGGTGAAGATATTATGAAAGGCGAGGAGAATTAGCCGGTGTGGTAGATGGTGGGATTAAAAAAGCTTACCCGATTCAGCACTTTTCTGATGTAGAAATTTCATAAACGTGTAACAGGGATTCTGTTTGGTATTTTATGATGGCAATTTGTGATTGTTATGACTGTGAAAGTACTATAAAGTATGTCAAGCAGAGCAGAGTATGATTCATTACACAAGGGATGAAATGCTACTGCATACTGTGTTAGTATCTTATATAATTCAATTTGACATCAGGCTTAGGTTTTCGTTGCATTTATCAAAATCGCCTATTTCTTTCTTTTGTGACCAGCTCTCTGCCCTGATAGCCTTTCAATTCCTATTTCAAGGGTAGCCCCTAGCCTGCTGCCAACTTCAACGTCTGCATTAGCACAGCTCATTGGTTTCCGATTGCATTTAGGTAATATACTTGACGTAAAATACTCCGTTGTGTATGAACTCATAGCCTCTTCCAACTGCCTTCTTGAGTTTTCATGCAAACTTCTGAATTGATAAGTGTGGAAAAGCTACTGAAGAAATGCAGAAAAAAATTCCAACTCAATTTGAACCCATGACCCACGAGATCGCGGAGTGTGCTCTATTCATTTAGATAGCTGCCCCACAAATACGAATGCAAACAAGTGAATCACTCGTTTAAATCTCATTGGTGACTTATTTCTCGTTTTTCTAGTATCTTTTCAAGCTCATCATTGCAAATCATCTCTTCTCAAAAACTTCTAAAAGTAGAAATGAAAGTTTGGCATCTTTATGCAAAATTATGGAACAATTGTCTCGTTTGTCGGCATGACACTTCTCAATAACTGCAACTATGTAAACATACCACATCAATGTTCGCAATAAATTTCTGATAAGTGACCCATCTCTGCCTTTGTCACTATGTTATCAAGAAGAATGGCTATATAGTATACTAATACACAACTACGTGTTTAATGATGCCAACAAACAAAGGAAGGCAAGTCCTACAGTTCGTTTATAGTCAGAATGAAATTATGATAAACATCACGAGGACAAAAATAGGGCTGGCATACCTTTATTATCATTGTGCAGACACTACCTTTCCAAATATTTTAACAAAGTCTTCTATACTTACCGATAACCTTACAGACCGAGCATGGGCAAAATTTTATGAGATAAAAGCAGTGCTCACTGATAGCAAAATCAACATGCCAATTCGACGAAAATAGTTTGAAACTTGTGTCCGATCAAGATTAACGTATCAGCTTGCTACCCAAACCAACAACAATTACAAAAACTAGAGGTATTCTGGTATGAATGTATGAAAAGCATGGTAAAAGGCGAGGGTGAAAGCGAAAACATGTCCCCAAAAGCAATGATACCGATGAGGACGGGGAGGCATATTAGAGCTTTGTGTACTGTGATGAACAAATACTGAAATTGTTGGAGCACAAAATGTAGCTAGCTATGTCAATGCCCAATATTTGAAATATATTGCCCGTGTATGTAGAGCGGAAAACAAGGCAATCACAAAGAGAATGATGTTTGTCAAAGCAATAAAATTACAAAGATACTTGGAGTGGACATAAATGAAACAAAACGTGCAACACAATCAAGGAAGGAGTCGTCGAGTTAGTGAGGGAACGCAGTAGTACGCCTCCGTGATGGAACAGTATATCGATAGAGGATCTCGCAGGAACAGGAAGATGCTTGTGAAGCACTAAAGGTATAATGTAAAATTCGTCTATGAGTCAGAAGGAGGTCGAGGAGCTATAAACCTAATGAATAAGGAAGAAGGTAGCTTAAAGAATACTCTCAAATATTCTGATGCCGATTATGTGTCACGTACCTCCTCAAATCATTATGGCAGTACAGATCTAACCCTATGGCCGTGCTATTGAGATTTAAAGCTTCTGTGACCACCATTAGTAACGAAATATTATCCCCAGCCTCACTAAGCCTACCCCTGTATTGAAAACAATTTCTGCCTGTAATGTACCAACGATGGCCTAACTAAAGGTTGCAATCCTCTGTCAATTTTTAAAAATTGCATACCTCCCATTTCTCCAAATACAACAAGTGCAGCAATTACAATATCGACGAAAATATATGGAACGATGATAAACGAAAGATAGAAAAACGAAAGGAATACCCATAGAGGCATAATTAAGGAAGTAACAACTCCATCGCTATGTAATATAACATTGATCAGCTGGTCAGAATTAACAACAAATAGGAAACAGAAAATATGGGAAAATTAATCTGAATACTATCATCATTATAATTTCCTATTTCATCACATTTTTATACTCCTATTGACTATTGTCCGGGGTTCGAATCCCGATGCTGACACTTTTACTTTTCTCTAGTATCTCTTCAAACATGATTCCTATTGACGTTACGTAGGCTCCAGTTTAATCAGGATCTACTTGGCTTTTTATGGCCTTTTATTCAACATAACAGGCACCGATAAGATAGAAATAAACTACAAATAAGCAAGCTGAGTTTAGTTTTCGCGGACTTGATCTAAATTAGAAATTGCGCACATGTTCTGTGATAAATGCAGACGTATTGGATTCGTTTAACTGTACTCAGGTGAAGAGGTATATGCAATTTGAAAACAGCATGCGCGAAAAGTTCCAATATAAAGGAAAAAATCTTCATTTTCAAATATACCTAGGAATGTTAGGAGAGGGTCTTGGACACAAGAAGTATCAAAGTATTTGAGAACTCTTCAGAAGCTGAAGAACGTTATTTTACTCAACGAAACAATAAATGCCTCGTATCTAAATCGAGGGAGACGTTGTTGCTAAATGTTCCAGTTCAAGTGGCTATTTCGCAGTTTAAGTGGGACCTCGTTGTGACGTCAAAAGGCAAAATTAAATTCAACTACTGCTATGTGGTGTAATGTACGCACATTTTTGAATCCATGCCAGTTACATTGTTTCCTCTTATAAAAGTAGGGACTTGAACATCAAGAGGTCGTAAGGACAAGGAAAGATCAAATTAGTGATTATTTTGATAACATAACATAATACAGGTTTGTTTGTTTGTATAAATGCTAAGTAAAAAGGAACTCAGGCTTTTAATGTGTACGTGACGTTTACTTGTCATGTGACGAGGAACAGAGGACGTCATTGCTCATTACAATCAAATGTTTAGGAAGGTCTCAATTAATTTTGGGATTCGTGAAGCAATGTCGATCCCAGGTTGTCGAGATGGCTGTAGTAAAACTGCATTTTGAGTGAAGGCGCCAAAAAAGGCAAAAGCACTAAATGAATGAATAGCTGCATCCTTTAGTCATCTGAAAATACGAGGTACGAAGAAACTCGAATAAAATGAAAAAGTTAGTCATGAGTCGTATCTCGTCGAGATCAATTTCCTGCCGCAAAGGAACTTTTTAAACAAAATCACAAACAGAGGCGTTCAGAGTTAACATTTCTGTTAACTATCGTTGATAGTGAAGGGTCAAACTGAATACACTGTTTGAACACAAATGTTAACAACAACTACGTTTCATGAACAAAGACAGTGTTCCTTTTGCTGGCTGCTACTTTGATTTTTAAGACATGAGGAGTTGTAAAGATCGATATTCTGCATTGAACATTTTTGTACAATGTACAATGTATATACAGGCTAAAGAAACATACAGTTTGATGGACGGATTTCAAGAGCGCGTTTGAGGTCTTCCTTGAACCTTCTAACAAGTATGTTCTGAAAATACGCTTGTTCACTTCACGTCTCTCTGTGATTCTCTTGTCTATCAATTATCCTGAAATTTAAGGCATAGTCGTGCACATCAGTATTCGATGCAATCACTTCATTATGAAAGAACAAAGATCAAGACGTCATTAAATGTTCAAAGAATTTACAGCTTTTAGGAGGTATGAGCATCTCGTATATCAACTTCATAACAAGGCATACTGCTCCAGGAACTCTTTCAGCTCTTTGACTCCTTCCAAAGAGCCATCAATTTGTCAATCTCGCTGACAAGTACGCATTCTTTTGCCGTACATATTTGTTACTCTGAGGATTTTTATGATACCTTGTTTCTTCAAACAACAATAATTCAAATATTTTTGCAGTGATATAGACTGTGGAGAAAGTCAAATATTTTATGCTACCTATGATCTGGAACATCATTAATTTGCTGCAAGATCAGAAGGATTACTATACAGGCCTTCACAGCTTTGCTTTAGAACTGAGTCGAGCAGAGCGGAGCATTTGCACATAGAGAAGAGAAATACTGAATTGACATTACTTACGAGAAAAGGGTAATCCATGGAGGATGCAAGATACCTGGCCCAAATTAAATAAGAGTAGCAGCAGAAGTAGTAGTGGGAGTAATAGCACTACGTCTAGTAGTAGTAGTAGTAGTAGTAGTAGTAGTAGTAGTAGTAGTAGTAGTAGTAGTAGTAGTAGAAGTAGTAACAGTACTACCGCTACTAAGGAGCATTAGAAACACTTCCATTTTATATAGTCATCAAGGAATACAGAAATAGAGAAGGCAATTCGGTATAACGTTATATGGGTGCAATTAACATTCCTGTTTGTAAGACCTTTCAAAATTATGCATGGTACATGAGATAAATAAAGCATCCTTGAAGTCACATGGTTTCTAGCTAAGGTTCGAAATTGGTTCTAAGATCTATTTTACAGGTACTGAAATGTACGTCATTGAGACCACAGTGCGTCACTTCATGTTAAGCATAGGTTTTAAGTGCTTCCTACGGTCCACCCAAAAATGACGCATCCGCTAGACCGATCCTCGTGGACTCTCCCTGGATTTTTGTAATAAAATTAGACTAATTGGCCCAGTAAAGGCATTCAAACAGGATTTTAAATTGTATCGAGCTTCCATCATGGAACGAGTATCTTTCCTGTTGGATAAACATGAGCAATATTATTGTGCATTGCAAAGATGGTGTTAAACATCACATAACCAATTATCTGTTTGTTCGCCTACCAAGATAGGACTAAGCAGGAAGGTTTATGGAATAACTCTCAAAATGAGGACCTCTTTTGTCAATGGAAGATAATCCAGTTTTCATAACGACTTCTGGTTTGTACTTACAGCATAATCGGCGCCATTGCATCATTCAACAAAACATGAAACGAGATTCGGAAGTTATCAACATTAAATCAAAATAAGTGCTGAAGAAAAATGCATTAAGGGAAAGGAATATTAACAGGGCTTCTGTTTTGGATGTAGGTTTCGTAAAGACGAGAAGATGCAGGAATTTGAGTAGGATGAAATGTACCAGTTAACTCTCTTTCAGACGAAACTGTACAAATGAAATACGTGTAAATGTAAAGCTTTCTGCCATTTACTTACATTACGCATTACTGAGTTATTGAGATGTATCATTTACTCCGATAGTCAATCTGATATTCTGTCATTTAATCATTTGGAATATATTATTTTGAAAAATGACGCCATGAAAGGGATTTGACAAAATGTCTTATGATTTTATGGACCCTTAAAAATCACCGAGCACTCTTAAAGAGTCGTGAGGTGTATAAAAAAATTATGTTCCTTAACATTTGGAATCTGATAGGTTTTTGGTCAGACTTTATAACATTCATTCATAGTTCAATACTCAGACCTGCAGGAATGCAACTGGCAACACGACAGTGGTAATCAATACAAAGGTTAAACAATTACACTTCGTTAAAATTATGCTGAACATGCTTATAGAATGCTCAAACATTCTGACGACGTGGAGTCAGAAAGGGAAGAATGGTTATACTGTTGTGAGTCATAGGGATATGTAAGATGACAAATTCAATCGTTTCGATAACACTATGATTAACCCTAGAAAGCCTGGGATTTTCCAGACCATTTAGTCTTCGAGGTGGGGCTCTACGTTCGACTCTCTAGTTATTTATTTGAACAAAATTGGCTCTGACTTGGTAGAAGCGTTTCTGTCGGAGGCCCTCTACTTTCAAATTGATAAAACGAATCGTCACCTTGACTATAATTGTTACCTCATCTTTCTACCGAGTTTACAAAATGTTGGTTTCGTCCGTTCTACAAAAATGAATGCTAACCATGTCACATTTTGAAAATTTCAGAACCCTTCTTGTCTGCAAGTAAAATATAAAAAGAGTCTTTAAGACTTAATTTGGAAGCAGTTACCAATTTTCAACAATTTGAGAGGGTTAAGCGACCAACATTTATCGAAAATATGGAACTTCAGTATACATTTAATAGCTACTGTTGAAAGAATCTATAGCACCCGTAGCGGCCAAGGGGCACATATCACCCCCTTTTGCCAAATTTATGTCATATACGCTTTTAAATGATAAAGTTTGATCAATGGCGTCCCGTCACCTACCACAGTTGAGAAGTTCTGTTTGTACTTGGGTATAGGGCACATGACCTTGATGAATTTACCTTTTTCTATATTTTAACTCTGGGCATACGAGACATCTGAAATATATATAGTGAGCTTGAATCGATGTTGCTATCGTATTCCATTTTATTTGGGTTCTTGCCAGATCGACCACTAAATATTATTATCACAATCAAGTAATACAGTATGAAAATGATGTAAGTCGTTTATATAGTTAAACACGAGGTGCTCGGAATATATGTTGGACCATGGTCGTGTGTGGGGAGGAGTTGGCAAAGATAAAAGGGCTATATAGCATAGTATTGCAAGGTAAAGAACTAATTTACTTGTGTTAATCCAACTATTGATATATTAGAAAGTGTGGGAAGGATGTATCATGATATTATACGATAAAAAATATTAGACTTGGGATGGATAACAGTATTTCACGGATCATCGAGGCCTTGTAGACAGCTTTGACCAACGGAGAATTAAATTTTAAAATTTACTTTTCATATTCTTGACATTAGCCGATGGCATTAGTCCTGTTTGCGCTCATGTCCTTATTTCGTATCACTAGAGGAGGCGCTTTGATTCTGATCAGCATAGATTTACGAAGACTAGGTTGGAACGGCTAACACTTCTGTATATATAACTTTTGTAGATTCTAACAATGAGGCATACCTAAACTGTGGTATTTCTATTACCCTGCACCGTGTCTTTATTCATGGAATGTTGTTCATGAATACAACACAGTGAAATCGCTGTACTTAGATTACTCGAAATATGTAGTCGTCAGTAGCCAAGAATCAGGAAAACATTGTTGAAGCCAAGTTTCCCTAAAATTCTTTTAAAAAATAGCAAAGCTAATCTTGAGTCAGTGAAAGGTTATGTCTATCAGGAAGAAAGGGGAAGGAGCGACGGTACTCAGTCAGTTATTCAGTCGGTATCATATGCATTTTAACTATAACTTGGAACAGAAGCCATAATCTTGATTTAAAAAAGACATTTTACCCGAGGAGTCAGATCGGTTTTTAGGGGTGGCTAATTAATTTCTGGGGGCGCGACAACGTAGCAGTATTTAAATGATATCTGTCTAAGACGTTGTGATGCATTATTTTGCTATGATTTGTGCAAGCAGATTATTGGTGATACAGAATTTCAAGCAAGCAAGAAACAACGCTTTAATTATTTGCAACTTAATACTTTCCATGTCGCTTCTCGTCAGAGTTACACACGGCAATGACAAACATTTGGAGGATACAAGAATTTGCACGGTCAAAATCTTGCAGGAAATGTTAATAAACTATGCGAGTTATTTAGTAAACAAAATAATATCAAGAGTATGCCAACAAGAAGCTAAAACCAACAAAAGACATACATTCTTGAGACAAAGCTGGCATTAAAAAGGCGCATATCATTTATGTTAAAAACTACCCTAGAAAAACACACGTATTTTTAATGAGTTGGAGGAAGTAGAATCAAGGAAAGCTTCGGAACCATTGCTGTAAAGACTTCATAAAGCGATAATTTGTCGACACGATAAATTCTTTGGCTACTGAGGCAACTCTTATTGTCGCTGTACACAACAGTTTGGCTACAAAAGGTCGGTGACAAGTACAACTAGTAATAGTGATAGCCATTGAAAGACTCAAGTCACTTTTATCAATTGTGGTTGTAACAGAATCTTGGTTCTATAGGAGAATGCTGCGTACACCATGGACAGAGCTTGTATCCATCAAGGTAGTGTTTACCAGGAAGAACAAAAGAAAACTTCTCCTTGATATCAGGAAGCAGCAGATGGAGTTCTTCGGGCAAGTTATGAGAAAACACCAAAACGAGGCCTTGTCAGTTACTGGAAGGATTGAAGGTAAAAGAAATTGAGGACGAAAACGACAAACATATTCGGAGAGCATGTCCTTATGGGTTGATGTTCCGTGATTTATAATTTTTAGCAAGTCTCAAGAGAGAGAGCGGTTAAAATCCTTGATCGCCAACGTTATTCTAACTGGAGAAGAAGAACAGGAGCTTACATTAATGGTTATAATCCATACTTAGAGTAGGAATATCCTGTCTATTGTGAGAGTGGAGTTTTTGCCCCAAATTTGAGTTTTAAATAATGACGAAGGTTCAATTAGAACGAAGTCGTTACTTAACAGTGCACAGTTTTCCAGTATTTCGTTGCACGTTTCTTTATCACCTCAATTTTGGAGAGAAAGAGGTCAGAGCTTCGAGGAAAGGACCAGACGATACTTAAAAGTAACCAATTTCTAAATGGGTTTAGAGGGTTTAATTTACAACCACCTATGAATAGTGGCACATTTTGGTAGAACTGTGCCCAGGTCATGACAAATTAAATGCCAGTTTTGCTTTACTTTTTTGCATTACTTGGAAACGGGCAAAAGCGGCCGCGATCTTCTTTCTGAATGTAGTCTTTTAAAGACACGACTATATGCATATAAATCTTTAATGTAAACGTATTCTTTAATTGTTTCATTTCTTTGTGTCATTTTCTTTTCAGATTAGAAAAAACAATCCACGGGGACTAATCGTCTGCAATAACACCCACAATTTCTCTCACACGGATACAAAATATGGAAAGAGATCTGTTTCTCATGTCCTTACTCAATTGATCAGAAAAAGAGACAAAAGATTGGAGTCAAGGACATTGCTGATTTGGACATAACTGACATTCACTTGGTATTAATTAACAATTAACATTGCAAACGAAGATAATCTAGCAAGAATAAGAAACGGTCAATGAGGGTGACGCTTTATCTTTCGATAAAAGTAAAGCTATGTAAGTGAATGGATGTTCACACAGCGTGCCATGGACTAGCGCTGTTCACCGCATTGTATGCAAGAATAAGACAAGTAAGCAGTGAAGGTGATTTTAATAAGTTATTACGGAACATAAAGGTGTAGAGAAAAAAGCAAAGGTCATTTCATGATAAGATTCACACTCAAAAGGAAGGGAAAGTAGCAGACATCATTAGTTTATTATCATAATCATCAGCATTATTATTATTATTGTAATTATTATTATTATTATTATCATTATCATTACCAGTGTTATCATCACCTTTTCTGTTTGTTGTTAGTGTGTTAAGTTTGGTTGACTTGGGGTTTTTTTTCAACTCTTGTATATTTGATCCTTTTGTCCCATGTACTATACCAGGCGAAGCCATAAATA
Source organism: Carybdea cf. marsupialis auct. non (Linnaeus, 1758) (assembly GCA_010016065.2). NCBI lineage: Eukaryota > Metazoa > Cnidaria > Cubozoa > Carybdeida > Carybdeidae > Carybdea > Carybdea cf. marsupialis auct. non (Linnaeus, 1758). Next base: position 16,253 of record JAAAKL020003223.1, read on the forward strand.
CTATCATTTTAGTTTACGACATACCAATAAACACTCTGACATTGAAATAAGTAGCATTATGATTGTAATTACTATTATTATTATTATTATCATTATTATTATCAACGGTCATTAAATGCATACCTAACTAAATAAAAGAATCCAATTGGCACTTATCTTTAAATATAAGTCTTCGAACTTTCTTCACGTTTTCTATAACGCTTCCTAACTTTTAATCTAGAGTAACTACTCGGCCGTGTAAACACTATCTAGTTCAAAGTTAAATATAATTTGTGAGGACATATTTGTTCTTTGCATTTACATTGACACTACAGTGATACAAGCCAATAAGCATGTCACATAGACAACATCTTGGCAAAATCTCGCTTGATGATCATATATACTAGTTTTGTTCATAGAATTATCTATTCGTGTCGTAAAAATAAGAAATAAAGAGGACATTTTGGATTTTCCATTTTCTTTAGTGCAGAGGTTATTGTACCACAAAATGCACTTATTGTCTCTTAAAATACAAAAATTTACAAATAATAATCAGAGCTATTTTAATCGTTATGACTGCTAGCGATGAAAAGGATTTTTTAAATTTCTGTTAGTGTGGAAGTGTTTCCAATACATATTGAAGGTACGGGTAAGAAAGAACGGGGTTGAATCAAAGTCTATGTAGATATTGAAGAACATGTTATTAACCATATAAATATGAAGAGTAGTTCTGTTTAATCAAATGTCACTCAGTAGACACTCTATCCTTTTATATTTATTTTGTGTCCATATCTACCATTGTTCCTATTCCTTATCTTCTTACAGTCATGTTTTCGTCCTATTGTGCTTCCTCTGTCAAGATCAATGTCAAAGCGAAACGTTATTTGATGACAGTTGAACATCTCAGTAGATAGTAACCTATCCCGAGCGGAGAAAACGAAAACATTTTAAGTTTAATCAGGCATAGTTGGTCAGTCGTGCCACTGGGCTGATTAAGTGACTAATAGCGTACAAGAAAAGTCTGAAAGACCTACCCAGATTAAGGAATTAAGGGTAAAAGGTCACGACGTAAAGCTGACTTAAAATAACTCATTGAAGAAGCCTCCTGTTTGTCAGAACTAGTCCCTTTAATAAGTTCAAAACAGCCAATATTAAAGCCTAGCGAGTAATCTTAAAACAGGAAAAATGTTTTCTAGAAAATCAGTCCATTGATATCTCGTGGGATGGATTTGTAAAGTACAGAATACTTTTAGAGCATTCGATATCGAAGGAGATAAATATCATATACGTTGATAGCATCACAAGGATATTCAAATATGTACATATGTGTGCATAAACTTTTTTTTATACACCATCCTATCCAGTGGCGTAGCCAGGTAAACTAGTTGCTCCTGCCCTATGTTTACGAAGGTCAGATGAAGTGGCAAAGCGGTGGACAATATAGCCAGAAATTCCTTCCGTCCCAAAATCCATCAGATTTTCCTTTCAACCACCCAAAAATGATTTTTAAAGATATTCATATTAAATTTGATATGAGGATAATCAGCTTTAGTAAAAACATGAAAAATATGGTGAAAACTGAAGCAAAACCTGCACACGTAAACATCCAATACAACCAGAAACACCCAGCACCTGTTGGCCAAGAAATGGCAGGAGTCGACTTCAAAAATGAGCCAGTATAGGCATGCGCATAACTCGCTAGCCAATAGATTCATTACCAAAACAATAGGAGTTCATGGCATCTGGGGAAGACAGGACAGAACTCCTTGTGGTACACAGTCATGTGACCATGGTCTATGGGAGGTCTTTTTTCTCAGAAAACGGTAAAAATAGTAAGAGCTTAATACTATAACACTTATTAGACAAGAAATAGATCAATATTCATAAAAATTTATATGGAATTTTTATCAAAATTTTAATTTTTTTTTAATCCTGCTCAGCAAGACATGCACGACGGTTACCTACCCCTCTGATATTATCTCTTTAAAGCAAACAAATAAGTGCGATGAAAGGTCACTCATCTCGTAGACAGGTTTATGATTTACTAAATTCGATAATTAGTTGTAAGATATTCGTTTATATGTGGAACATATCAATGCAAAAGACAAGCCTATTCTCAAACTCTAGTGACATAAGAATGGTCTTAACATAGCTCTCTTTCTTGTAGACCATGTCATTTCTCAAATAGCCGTGATGCCTTGTAGCATTCAGCTTCGCGTATTAAGGTACATATTCATTGGCCTTGATCTGTACGAAATAACTCCTGCTTCATAAATTCATCCCATTTTTATATAATTTGCTGAAATTATAGACTGGCTCCTAGGCGTACACCACAGTAAGGAAGCAGAGATCTTGATATCCCTGGTTTGCCCTCCATAAAATGAGAAAATATACTCTTCATTGCTGTGTGTGAAAATTCCCGCAGTTTTATACTAATTCTGGCAAGAGTTCAACATTGAGCATGTACTACTATTTAAGTTTGCCGCACGTGGGTTCATAAACATAAAAAAGGTCACAGGGTTGTTCTCAGGTAAAGAGCAGATATCCCTACTTTAGTAAAGTTACGTAAGTTTCATACCTACGGTTTTTACAACGAATTAATTAATTAAGGCCCTTATTCAAGGTACTCGTGGGTATGTAAAAATGAGCAAAAAGAGGCCAAGGTGCTATCTAAACTAACGACAAAATGCAAATGTTTACAAATATAGCAAAAATTTGAAATGTTTGTTGACGAAATAACTACAATATCTAAGATAAAAAGAAAATACCGATACTAAAGCAAGGAAATTGAAACGTCGTACTTAGAATTGACACAAGAAAAAATGAAAAGGATGCGGTAGTGGGTGGGGTAGGCATGGTAATGTGCGAAAGGGTACGCTTGCTGTGGCCATGAATACCTAAATTTCTCCCACTATTTGCTATGATTCACAATGGTTTATAACCATTACTTCGCACTCTCTGCGTATAGCAGATTTCCAATGATCATAACAACACTGCCAATTCTCGCTACCATCACAACGAGATTATAATCGAAGTGACTATCCAGTCATTAACATTTGACGGAAGCTCCAAGCCACAACGTTTTTTGAGGCCTTCATCTTGACTCTAAATACTTTGCTTCACTAAATGTGATGCTGCACGAGTGCTAATTGTAGTCGTATGCTGTTCCGGCATTTCTTAAAAATCACCTTGTTGATAGAATCCAATATTTCTAATGGTAAGAGATCACTTGATATACTAAGTGTTTTCTTCTACACTGGAATCTTCAAGCTGTTATTTCCCTAAAGTATCAACATTTTATTTGTATTACAAAGAAACCACCACAACATATAATTTTATGCCGCATCCGTGCGTCTTCACAATTTCCAATCATCTTAAAGCAAAACGTGAGGATTCCTACTCTTCCTACTCTCTCAAAAGTACGATGATGCGATGTATGGTGAGGTCGAGCAGTGCGTTTTGTAACGGTTACAGTTTTGAATGAGCTGCATTGAAGAACCAATGTCAATCAGTCTATTTGACCATGAAACGTAAACAGACTTCACGTTGGATGGTTGCAGAAGAACTTCTTAAACCATAATATCATTTGGCGCAACTGGTGTTTATTTAAGTCGATTTATCTTAGATATCCGGACATATATGTCTGACTTTTACATCAGGTGCTACAATGAATCGATGAGACATTCAAGAAACTATGATGTATTGGACCCACTCCTTGTAGTGTTATACCTCGATTCCCTGTGGGAAAAATTTCAGAGTTTTACGAGTTAATGTCAGAGGTCTCGATTTCCTTCACAAAATATCAGAGACCATTTAAGTACTAGCTTCCTATTCAATGAATGTAGTAAAGGATAGAGTCATATGCTTCTGGAATTTTAGAAGGACAGAGCAGAATTCATACTGGTATATTGTCAATGTAAGAAATTACAATGTTAATTTTAGCTTGAACCCTTTACGTATATCAATTTTATCCGTTACAACAAACAGCCAAGGTATTCTGTATCCTTGCCGTAGAATCGGACTGACTGGACAGAAGGCTACTGTTGTAGTCTGTTCGTGTAAGACCTTGGCAATCGTTTGATACGACATAACAACCGAAAGTCAAACACAAACCGAAGCAGTCTGATGATCCTTACATAATGGGAAGAATCAGGTTCTAGATATAACGGGCTTCATTGTCTCCTGTTACTTCAGTTATTATTGTTCGTTCCATTCTAGTTTGTGCTAATTTGAGTGATTTTTTAAATGGGTGGTATTTACAGAACAATTTGTGGCTTTGGTCTCTAATGCAACTAACATCCAGTGGTAAGAGCGGCTATTATTCAACTCATCTGATCACTGCACAAGATTTCCATCTGGATTAGAAGTTACGAGAGGTAGTAAAACATGATCGAATATACTTAAAATGATATTGTAGATTTCTAGATCACAATGTTGAAATAGTGACTATACGATCAAACAACTTCTGTAGATTCAATGCAGTCATGCGAAAAAGTCAAATGAGCAATTGTAATCAATGACGGCTGTCTTTGTACAAGAGAAGTAAAATCAGAGCGTATTCAAGATGACACTTACCTGATAAAAAGATAGACAGTCCATAAACCAGTAGAAAGATTATCATGAGAGCTCTAGCCATACTGTTAAAAGTCCTCCGTTTTAGCACTGATATGCAAGCCTGTCGTCTACAATTCCCAAACTAATGTCGTTGAACTTTACCAGTATCCAAAACGTATGAGTAAATATATATTCTCTCCAGCAAATAATCCGATTTGGGGTATTATGATGTGTTTCCTTGAAAATGGATGACTGTACTTCTATTTCATCTCTTCTCCGTCCAGCTCAAAGTGCTCAACAAGACGTAGATTGTCCCAAGAAGACTTTTCATGACGCCTTTCGTCACCCATGGAACATTTGCATTCTCTGCTCGCCTGCCTGCCTCTCTCTAGAAAAAATGGTACAAGGCAGTCGTAAGACCCACTGATTTTAGGATACGGTTATCTTGAAGTTGTACTTATGCGTCAGTCACCTGGTTGCAAACACAGACTCGATAAGGAGTACTGATCTCTCTCTCGATGACTGAATTATCGACCAAACAGTGATAGTATTGTTTTGAGCCGATATGCTGTTACAAACATGAGCACCCCGTTATCTTTGCAACCACATAAGTTACGCTACATCCTGAAGCCGAGGCGAACAAAGATGATAGAGTAAATCCACAAGTTAAAACACGCGGTAGCTAAATTTATCTTGCGAGCGAATTCGCTAGTACCCTCAAAGTTTTATTAAAACCTTTAAAATGAATTTGTTGTCAGAGCTCTTCTCAAACCTTTCTGAACAAAAAGTCGACTGTGTTCTCGAAGACGACATAGGGAGGTCCTTTTGATGCCGAGACAATAGGGGATATTAAGTTGTTTAACTGCATGGACACAAATTATGATGGAAATCAATAGTCAGTCATGAGGAACGACGGCCGACAACTTCTAGGTGTATTTGCTGAGTGCATATGATTGCGTTTCTCACGGCCTACGTATGCCCATAATTTGATCAATGCAGCACAAGTTCAACTGGCGTCACGACGTGTTTCTTGATACCTATGGCGTTTGACTTAACAGAACAAACTAGAATAGAGCTAAACGGTTGTAAAGTACGTCTAAATAACAAACCATTTCTTACTTCAAGACTTCTACTTGCAAATCAATGTTACTATCTCGTTTATTGTCACTACCAGTCCGTTAATAACATTGTGATAAGAGAAATCTTGACAAAATGAAAGAGTTGATTTAAAAATGAATATCCACAGGGATTGTCATATCTAATTTAATATTCTTTACATCTCTGCTGTAAATTCTAAACGATACATTTGTGGTATGATTCAAGTGTCTTTGAAATCTCTCTTGGCAGACGTTCCTCTCTCAAACTAGTTTTGTGTCAAAATGAGGTTATAAATGAATATGAATAAGTGAAAAAACCAAAGTCGCAGTTTTCTAAACAGACCATTAACTAAAATCGTAGTATAACATTTGAATATTGTAAACCGTGATAAAGAAAGCTCGAACCTTGATATTTGTAGATGCCGGCATTAATTGGACTTTTCTAAAAGGTTTCATTGAAATTTTCATGTTGCAAGAAGCCGATGGAAATCGTCTCTCGTACAGAATCAATTTCTTTGAACATAAACTTTATTCGGGGTTAAAATCCAAAGGAGTTCCAGATTAAGAGACGCTGCGACTTTGTTCTGCCTTGATTACTGAGGTTTTGCAAATATAAGCAGAACAGAGTGGCTGCAAAGAGAAAATAGCTTGAGCAAGGTCAGGAATTTTTCTTCGGGGATTGAGAATTCTAATGTTTTAGTACAAAGTTGGGTTTTAAGATGAGGTTACACAGTGTGAACTACTATCAGAGCTCTTGTGAAGTCACTGAATGTCTACAAACTGAGGTGACAGCGAGAGAAAGTATCTCCTACAGCGCACGTATTATGGCCTTGCAATATATCAACACTTTAAGCTTTAATGGGATACAGAGTTCAATAGAGAGTTAAGAGCCTAGTTGGCTGTCCACTGAACGATCAGGACTAAGTCTTGTTTCAAATAAGTACTATGTGTTAAGTAGGTTTCTGATAATTGTTAATAGTCAAAAATCCAGCAAGGGTGGATACCTATTTCTAGTTACATAGGACGTTAAAGAGTGCTTAAACATAGGGCCAGATTATTGTATCAGATGACAACAATTATTACTGAAAAGAAGTAAAACAATTACAACTCGTTAACACGAATGTTTACTGAAGGGCAAAGAGCTGCAACTACTGAGATTGATCTATTCCAAATAGTTAAATCGATTTATGGTAAGCAATCGGTTTTACGTAACTTAGTAAAAAGCAGAATGAAAAATAGATAACCTCTCTTGTAAATGGATGTAGATTCCCATGCTCTCAAAAAATAAGTTTCGCATTTTTCCATTAAAATATAGATAATATATGAAAGTTTTAACACTACTTTTTATCATTTACGAAAATGTAATCATGATATCAAAAAATGGTATAATAGAACGCCATACAATCTGAAAATGGTAAGCAAAAAGGAAGTTCACATCAAATATTTATACTAAGTGTGGCTATATCCCTCTAGCAGTAAAGGGGTCTTATCAAAACGGGGATTGATGCCACTAATAGCTCCAATATCTCTACGAGGGTGGTCAAATAAGAGAAGAATTAGAGGAATGTTTAGAAATTTTAAAAGTTGTTACTACCAAATTTAAACAGTTCGAACAGTTCAAAAAATGTTTAATTACACATGTTTTACTAGATGGAACCCATGTAGAGTCATGTTCATCAATTTGAAATAAGAGAATTTTATCCTAGTTTAAGGTTGCTTAAGGGTGTTCATCCATGTTCCTGCAAAGTAATTTTCAGCTCGCGCCTGTTTGACAGGCTTTGAATAAATATGCACGAGCCGCCGTGGTCTAGTGGTTAAGGAATCGGACTCACATGCCAGAGGTTGGGGT
>JAAAKL020003224.1:0-23730 GCA_010016065.2 Carybdea cf. marsupialis auct. non (Linnaeus, 1758)
TATATCGAAACTAACCTGCGTTTGAATCGAAGCTAACCTGTATGTTGAAAGTTATCTGCTAACCTGGAAAATCTTCACTTTATGCTTTCCTGTGATGTTAGCCACAGAAGTAAGTAACATTTAGTTCTTTGTTTATCGTTTACACGCACTTATGTAACTCCCATCGATTTTATTATTGTAATTTGTAAACACTTTGTATTTATAGATCGAATGAAATAATTGCATACGATTTGTGGCAACTAATGTGCTTTCTATGAACCAATGATGATGATAACTATCTTTAGTGGGAACCCCATTATGTAGTTTTTCTCCATTTATAATTTGACATTATCTCAAGCTCCAATAATTTTACAGCTGCTTTGGCTAATACAATGATATAGAGACTATAATAATATGCTTTGAAAAAAATTCATTTAAGTATTGATGATAGAATTAATAGTGAAGAACTTTACCCATTGATCTTGGGGTATTTGTTATTTAGCAATCATTGAAAACCTACCATTAGTGTTCTCTGTGCATACATTTCAATTTATGTAGAAAAAGTTAAACTATTTTAACCCAAATTGGAACACCATAAAGTACAGAGACACGATCTATTAATCCTTGCATTACTTGGGACAGCAGGATTACGTATTCAGAAGTCTTCTAAAAATATGATAAACAGACAAGTACAAAATAAACAAGTACACGAAAACAAACAAAAACCCAAAGCTAAAAAAAAAAATTGGAAAACAATACCAAAAACAAAAAAACTAACAATTTTGACAAGAAATAAAACAACTATGGAGAGGTAAAAGCTTGGCAGCGCTTGTTAAAAGGGTAACAAGATCCCGTGTAGTTATCTTCAAACATTGGTACATCAGCCTCTGCTCGTCTATTCCATAATTTATTACAAATTTGATGAGACCAAACGCACCCTTTGTTACAAATACCCGAGTCAATATTTTTGATGGTGTTAAGTGAGAATTCTATCTCCGAACGATGAGGCTGTTTTTACGGTACGAGTGTTAAAATATTTTATACTGCCTTGAGTTTATTCAATATCAATAATAATAACTATAGGGAGAAGAAGACAAATGATATTTTTTCAAATTTCTTCAATATATTTCCCTTTGTTACCTACGTAAAAGAAATACTCGCTACAAACACGCATACGCGGTACTATTTATGCTACGTGTAGTTTGCATACATGTCGCACGTCGACAACAACAAAAACAAAACAAAAAGCCGGAAACTAAAAGTAAACAATTAAATTAAAAAGTATAATTAAAAATGGTAATAATATAAAACATCGACCTCCCCTTGAAGCATCATCAAGCTGCCATGCTGAGACTATTCTTTCCACAGAAATAAAATTGGTAGTTCTTATAGCACAACTAAACAACTTTCTTAATTTACAAATTATTGTATATTTTCAAGTTATCAATTGTAGTCATAAATGTGTTACTACTTTTATAAATCCCTTTAAAAGCACTCACACTGAGATTTATAAAGCGAAAATCGTAAGAACATGGTTTTAAAATACTTTAAAATTAATTATTATTGTAATGATAGTACTAATAACTTTTTTTAAACTCACAACGTACTTTATTCACATACATCAACTGATTACAGTCAAACACTCACAAATACTTGGCATGTTAAACTGCGAATAATACAACATTTCTAGTTCACAAGAAAAAGACGACAACAAAAGCAACTACAACAAACAACAAAAAAAACCCTCTTTAAGAAAACCTATTCAATAAGTGGATATGTAATGAAAATATAACGAAAGAAAAACTTCCACTATACAAGTAACTCGGTCTCAGGCCAGTTCTTGTCACGTCGACAGAAAATGTAATAAGTACATCTTACGATGCAACTTATTATTTTTTTTCATCAAATAATCAGATTCGAGCCGCCGTGGTCTAGTGGTTAAGGAGTCGGACTCGCGTGCCAGAGGTTGTGGGTTCGAATCCCGCCAAGCCCGATATAAAGACTACCGGTTGGGGAAGGCAACGGGAGACCACCCCTGTAAATGTGCTCTCTCCCCAGAACATTGCTCACTCAGGCTGGGCAATAGGCTACGCTCGAAATCGAGTATGCCACAAAAAAACAAAACATAAAAACAAAAAAAACTGACAAGAGTAGAGGACAAAACGAAAGTAATGAATTTGAACTGTTTATCAGTTAGTGAGATCTTCCGAACTAAGCGTCAAAGAATGCTTACAATTGTATCCCATGTGTTTTTTCCTCCCCCTTTCAGTATTCTTTGTTTTGCCAATTGCGCTTTACGCTGGTAGTCATTTCAAATTTATGAGAAGTTTTCATTTGCGGTGCTGGCATATATCTTATTAGACATAACCCCTTGGCCCCATGCAGTTACAGACTGATTCCGCTTCTATAAAATTATGCTCGCCATCCTCATAGATCGGTTGGTCCGATTTAAGTATCTAATTTCTTGAGTAAAATTTGAGCTCTCGTACAATTTTTATGTTGATCAACCTTCACGCTTAAATTGGTTGCAAACACAAAAATTAGCAATTCCCTGCCCGTGCTGTATGGTGACATTATTGAGATCAAACGGTTGATTTATAAGGTCCAGCGACAACCAAAAGTACGTCCCTGAATGGACACCACGAACTTGCCCACCCTTCCTAGCGCCTTTTTTGCTTGATTTATAAACATTCCCTTCTTCCAAATGCTTCGTTTATTGACATCTTGAGATTATTTACCAGACGTTTTGTACAGTCCGCCCCCTTTGAGCGAGAAAATGGCGAGTAAAACCCCTTAAAATCGAAACTTAAATCAAGTGAAGCACGTTTTGTTAAAAAAGGTCGTTCTAGGCTTCTGTCGATTTCCGGAATTTTCGAGTATTTTGACATTGCCTAGAAATAGAACATCATAGTGCTATTGACAGAGTTCTCATTCGACACTCCAGTGCAGATCTTTAAACTGCAAACATGTTTAATGGTAACCATCAATTGCAAGAAGGAACGTCAGCCATCTGTCTTTATGAAGCCACCCGCTTCTGGTTCTTGTGACCAAATAGACACGATGTCCACACTTTCCTGCAGGTTCACGATACTTGTCTTGATGTCAGTTCTGAAGTTGATATCGAGGTCATCTGCGATAGAGATATGAGAAGCGTGGAGCGTTTCCCTTCAGATCGCCAGAGCTCATTCGCTAGGGCATCCTGCGATTTTGTCTATGTTCAGAAGGAGCTGTTTCCTTCCCTCATTCAATCTTGATAATATGATAGTTGTTCAACCTCGGTCCATAGTTTACGTGCTAAAATACTAGTGTAAGTAGGTTTTAGCGGTTTGAACGTTCGTTGATCGAAGATGCCGTAACTTTCATGTTCTTTCGTTTCACACAAGATGAAAACAGTGACCGTTTCTGTTAATAGCGAACACACACACATAACGTAGGAGAAGTCGGAGTGAGATTCAAGTACGAAGCTCTGAAAGGACTAGCGCTTATTAGCGCTCATATTCTGACGATGTGTGCGCAAGGAGTATCAGCCGAAAAACGGCTGTTAGGTACAAAACGGTTTCGCCATCTTATCCAGTTTATGATCTGCTAACCCCGAAAATTGCTTAAGCGTAAAATTTGCTTGGAATTGCACATTCGGAGGACAGAATCAATCAACACCTGACTGCAGACTTCTTCTTATCAAATGTGAACAACTGGCATTGAGATATATAAGCAGAACTCAATTCACGTCATTACGGTAGATAGTACTCCGAAATTAGAAGCGCTTACGTATTTAAGCTTTTTGCGTATTGAAAATTGTTCGAAAAATGCCTTACTCCTTTGAGATGATCCGAACGGAAAGTACTTCCGTATCTGTCAATGCTCTGATTAAACAGAAGTGGTAATAAGAAGACGATGACTCCGTTCTTGGACTTCATGGACTGATCGAGATGTTGAAGAAAATTTTGAGCGCTTGTCTCAATGTTGATATAACTAAATGTGATTTGGTTCTTATCAGTGGTAACCTAGGGAAGCCACACCCATACAGTGGATATACCCATAAGGGTGGGGTTGGAGCACCCGCGAAGGTTAGGGAAATGCAAAAATTTTCAAACTATATGCATACATGATCATGATGTATGATGATGTATGATAATATATGATGATGTATGATAATTAATGTGATGTTTATTGCAATGGCGTGTGGTTAGAGGACCATAACGAAACATTCCTTGGCAAAGTTTTCTTGGTAATTTGTGGAGCAAACTGTTTTTTCCGGAAAACATCAGTCGGCAGACAAAACCACTACAAGCCAAACAGCCAAACCAAATAAACAAACAAAAGGAAACAACAAGACAACAAGAAAAATAATAACAATGATAATGGTATTTATAATACGTAATAATGATCAACAATATTGGCAAAAGCTGCCTTGATAGCAACAGCAGTACCGTTGTCGCCTGGCAAGTTCATTGGGGACAGCGAGATTTCTAAATGGGTTTGCAAGGAGAAACGACATAAGAAAGAAAGACAAAAAAAACAAAACCTATACCCACAACAACATAAACAACTATAAAAGGATAATAAAAGTAAAAACATAAAGAAAGAACGCCAACATTTTAAAAATAATCCAAGACTTATGATAATTATTATCTTTTATTGACTTGTATTGGTTCATTTTTTCTCTATAATTTATTTTTATGTATTTTTTTGTTGTAGTTTATATGAATTTACCGCTTGCTTTCTTTCTCTCGTTTCTTTTCAGGTCTTTTTTCCTTTCTCCTTAATTTTTTCCCGTTGTTGATTTATTTCATACTAGTTATCACATAGAAAGCTCTTGTACAATTCCATATCTACGTAGATACACAAGTTCATGTGTTCTACTGATGTTTATGTCTACTAAATATTCTCATTGCCCCAATATAACTTGCCAGCGAAAGCCATGAGAATAGAAATAATCAACAAATTGTTGGAACCGTTAGTCTCTAAGATAACAGAAGAGAAAGTAATAATAATCGCCTCGCGATAGTCCATGCCCGCGAATTAGGGGAAATAACAAAGGGGCAAAGTAGCCAATTGCCAAAGTATGTGACCGCCAAATTTCGGGAAAGCGTCATTTCGCGATAGTTTGCGCTAATGTAACTAAATTGCGCTCCGTGGCAATGGAGTGGCGTTGGTAAAAGTTTCTATCTTTAATGACAAAGGAGAAAAGTAGCCAATTGCCAAAATCTGTGGCCGCCAATTTCCGGAAAGCGTCATTTCGCTTCGTTTTGCCTTAGTTTACGTCTGGAATTGTAGGAGTTGTAGTAATTATATGTAACTTTGTGGAACGTAGTGTTTGATAGTATTTATAGGTAGTAGATAGTGACATGTAGATCGATAGGGTAGTGGTAGGTAGGAACTATTAGTAACTATTAGTAACTTGGTTACCCTAGTAACAGATTCCGGCCAGTAAATAGATCTAGTGATAAGTAGAAGGTAATGGAAATTTGGTAGAACGCATTGCTTAGGAACATTACTCCTTAGTAGATATCTAGTTGTGTTAGTTAGGTTTAAGAAGGCGTTTGAAAGATTTGGTTAGTGGTAGGTAGATAGAGATCGTTGGTAGTTAATTAGGCGGAAGAAGTGGAGCCCACTTTATTGATGTATTAAATTACCACGGCGGGTGGTCACGAATAACGAGCTACGTGAGCGGACGCAAAAACCTCCAGTCTCAGTTTTAACAGCTCAAGGAAGGGTGCGATGGTATGGACATATCTTGCACTTACCTCCGAGTCATCCAACCCGCGCGGTCCTGGATTTTAGTCCGTCTGCAGAAGGATGGAGACGCCCACGAGGCGCACCACGCACTCGATGTTACTGATGTTAAAATTACATCACGCCAGGAGCGTATGGTCATATTTGTTTATAATTGTTACTGAATACGGGGGAGGGTGGTGGTGGAGGTAGGGGGGTTAATAGCTCTTTTGTTCTGTGATGAATAATCTTTTCTATAGAAATTATCTATTTTTTCTTATCAGCTAAAGCCATTTCATCTTTGTACATTGATTGATTACTCGAATTCTCCACTTTACGAGCATAATCTGCATCTTCATCTGCATACGATAAAAACAAAATAAATCTACATGAAGACCTGCTTAGTTTTGTGATGAATGACGACTTAAAAAGCGTAAGTTAACCAAAAAGACCCCATGAAAAATCTCGTGATCTACGAAAGTAAGGGCTTTCTTCAGTTCTGTGTCCAGATGTATAATGGTAGACAAAGCATGAGCTAGCGACCACATGCTTTGCCTATAGTACAGCCCAGTAACTGCGGGATGGGGGTATGGGGGCATTGTACAGTCAAGTTTATATGTGAAATGCACCTTCGAGGGCGAGTTCGACGGAAAATCTGAGCGAGTATTTGTGTCAAAGCCTTTGACCGATTGTTACTCGACGTCCGGTAATCGGTTTTAAATCGACTCTGTATTCGATTAGAGGTGTAAATGTCTATTAGTTGCCTCTTGCGTAATAGAAGTTATCACCAAATACATAAACTATGCCCTCCCCTGCAATATGCTGCCAGCCACTGGTCTGCTATAGTAGATCAAGCTAAATGTAGCTCAAGCTATGGTCTAGAAGTATAATCACCCTAATGCTGTGTCTCCGTCTAGATCGATCTACATAGACCAAGCTTAAGTGAATGACAGCATCTCACGGAGCTGCGAGCGAGACGTCAATGCTCACAGGCTTCAATGATGAATAAAATTACATGTTACTATTGCAGATTAGATAAACAAGGGAGACGTAGGACTTGTTTTGTCACCTTTAAACTTTCAGAATCAGATTATTCGAAGGAAAACTGAATCTGAGTGATAATCAACGTAATTCAAGCGTGCCTTGAAATCAGCAACATATGCCAAGATTTGAGATCGTATCCATGTCTATTTAAGAAATCAGCAGCAGACAAGCAGTCTCAATGACATATATCCAACCAGCAATTGCATAAGTAAGGCATACCTTTATTTTGCTGCCATTACATTCAGAAATCCGTGTGGTATATTCGAAACGGTATCTTGATCTATAACAAATACTTCACTAACATTCTGTTTTAAAATAACGGACACGGCGTATCTAAAGCTGACCACTGCCTGAATAGTCCTAAGTAACAGGGGCGTAAGAAGCATCTCAATCATGTGGGGTGGCGGGGGGCACAGCAATCAAAGGGCAATTTCTCACTGACAGAACACTATACTACGTGTTGCTTTTGAGAGTAACTAAAGGGGCACTTTTTGCATATTGCAAAATCTTGAGAGCACGTGACCCAAGTGCCCGCCGGTTTCTGCGTCCCTCCAAAGTACTTATTAGTCCATGGTTCGTTTCCTTTTTTAAACCATACCGTAGCTAAACCTCAAGGAATTAAAATGCTTTACGTACAATTCTTTGCCTGTCATAACCTGCTGGTTATTTAGTTCCTCATATGTATGGTTTCGTTTCTCCTGCATCGCACAAACCGATGAATATGACTATGCTTTAGCTGGTAAGGATTGATCTGTGATTGTGCTATGTCGAAGTAGACTGATACCAATCAGTATAGATAATAACACAGATTTTCACAGCATAGATCGAGCTAAGGTAGATTGATCCATGAAAGCAATTATGCATGCGGTATAGCACGAGCTAGCATGAGAAGAACGATCTAGGGCTGGACTGACAGGTCGCAGATGTACAAAACCGTCTACCTCTTAGTCTAAACGTTGGATCTAAAGGCAAGAAAACCCTTGCTTTGCAGATAAAATAAATGTGTTGATTTCACTTTGTCGGTGTGGCATCATGTATAACTTTTTAAGGACTAGATTCTAGTCACTAGAATAATGCAGTTGGTAGATGACCATCAATAAGTCGATACCTAACAAAAACCATATCAGATGAAACAAGTAAAAAGCACCGTCATTAATCAGGAAATAAGGCATCTGTTCGATGACAGATTTTCCATGTATAGAACCACATATTTAAAATATATATATGAAAGATATTCGATTATTCTCCTGATGAAAAGCCAGAAAGCTTTACTTGTTTCGAAATGCCTTGTTTATATTTTGCACTTTATATATATATAAATGATATATGCAGGTATTTTATATTTATATATAGGCCTATAGTCCTATTGCAGTACTTTCATTGATGGAATTTAGTCGACGGATATCTGCATATTTAGAACGACTGTTGACGTACAATGCAATTAATCTAGTGTTGCAATTCATTACTGGCTATAACATTTTTAGAGGCTATCCCTTCGTCAGCAAATACTGTGCAAAATTTCATACTGGCGTCCTAAACAACACAGAAAAGAGTTTGAATTTAGCAAAGAAGCGTTGCTAGAGAACAAACTTTGAAATATGACAGACTCTTGTTAATAAATGGCCTCTTGACTGATTTGTTTTAAGCTCTTGGTAGGAGAATAACCGAAAGACCTTACTTTTCAGCCATATAAGGCTAAGGGAATAAAGGCGATCTCTTTGAAAGAGTCAAATCCATTCACAAAGTTTACCATCATCATGTGGAGCCTATCATAAATTTCCTTGAAAAAAGCACTTCTCTTCTTCTCCTCTTAGCAAGGAAACACAGCGTTCTTCAACGTTTACGCTCTTATATCGAAGAGACTTAATGATTTATTAATCGAATGGGTTAAGGCGATATGTCAAAACCAAGCACTCACCAGGGGGCATGCAAATATATTTAACATGAGTAACGGGATATTGCAGAATACTGGAAGCCGAGACAACTGACTACAAATGCTTTGCCACTCACTACTAAAATAGATAAAGACATCAACAGGCCCTTAGAAAGATATTATTCTCTGCTGCAAGTTAAGTGGGCGATTGGGGTTTCTGATCATGATAGATATTATCGTTTATTTGATGTAACAAAAGTAGAGGAAACCAGGTAATCATTACAATCCGATAAATACATGAATATTATTGGAATTGCAGTGGACGATAGTGAGGACTCACTATTTATATTCTAGGTCAAGATATACATTCCAACCTGAATCACCAACATTACTGCTCAACGACACGAGCGAAACTTTACAACTGATAAAACTACTTACATAGATCTGTACTTAAGACCTAATTGCACAACGTAATCACGAGTTATACATTTCGTAAGACACACTGTGAGACCGCGTGGGCTTCTAGAAACTTCCCTGGCTGACTAATTCCTAACATGGTCCGTGACCTTATTTACTGAACCTTTAGACTTTCAATCAATCTTCACCCGATACCCGATGCTGTAATTATTGTGCTTAACAGCATTAGAAACTTTGTAATAGATGCTATATGCTTTCCTTACAATAGGCGATTGTCATGTTTGTACAACCAAAACATCAGGATTTGAAGACGACCTTTTATTTTAAAAAATATTTCAATTTTATGTGATCTTTAACCCAGCAAATCTTATAGATATTTCAGCTGTGGTTTGCTACTGATGTATTTTCGCTTTTGTGCTCTGTAGGGTTTACATCTGTAATGCACACATGTCATAGAATGAATCCTTGTTCATATCTGTGAGTCAGTGGCTACCTTACTAAGCTTTGTGGTGGGGTATTAAGGCATCTTGGCTTGGAGTCTCATTATTTCATTTAAAGCGCACTGACATAGGACGCTAATTGTGAAATTGACTTATTTCAAACCCTTCTAAGACAGGACCATCTTAATGGAAACAGGCTGGGAATAGAGTATGAACCTGCCTTTTTCCAAATTTTACCACTCCAATAATTATTGACATTGCCTTTGAGCGATCTGATGAGGCTGCTTGTTTGGAAGAATGCCTTTTTTGATCTTAGTGTGTTACCTAAATGATTTGAATTTGATCTTGAGGTGCGTTTTATAATGTTCGTGAAGTAGAGCAATATGAATATGATGTAAAGGTGACAACGGAGAAACTATTGAAGTTTCACAATGCGCAAGTTTTACCAATGGATGCCTAACTATTGCAAAACCTATAAAGTAAAGTTGAAAGATATAATTGAAATTGTGCTAATTTAAAACAGGGCTCTTCATCGATAGGGGACATTTGAGGGCAGAATTTTTCTTGACAACCCTCTCTATTCACTTTGTTTTCTGATCAAGGATGGAAGGAATGTCTATGACGATATTATTAAAAATAATGAGTTACATAAGTGTGTGATACAATCCCAGAATTCCCTGTCGTGCTTAATTTCTGATGTCCTTGGAACCGGACTGGAAGCTACATGCCGTCTCTTAGGTTTATTCCTATTCACCGCCCTTCTGTCGAGTGCGTACATTCGTAGTGTGTAGTATAATTTGGTCTATTTATTTTGTGAGGCTTACTGATTACACTATTCCAATGGGCTCGTACTCAATCCTGAATTGGAATCCCGATGTCTAGAGTAAAATATCAAGGGATATATTCATGTTAGAGTAACACAACCTTTACTGAATACAAATAGAGGCATGCGCAGCTTGCCATACCTTTAAGAAAGGACTTATCATGTCATAGACATAGCACTATTTCTACCACCACAAACCCACCTGAACGATACTTTTGACATGCATTGTTAAAACTAAGGACATCAATTGGTTTATCAATTCACGCAAAATGTAAATCTCGTTGACCTTTGTGCAACTTTGCAAACACTCTCAGAAAAGTGCACTAATGCGTTTACGCATAGGAAATGCATTGTTGACCTCAATGAAACTTGTACTTTGCCTATTCCTTTGCGTGAAAGAAAACACTTGGTTCCATTGTTCAAGAACAATGGAGTATATACCCCTCCCTCTTTACAAACGTTTTCAGTTGCGAGTCCTCAAAGAGACAATGGCTGTTCAACGAAAATTCAAGGGCGGTATCGTAACCTTAGATTTGTGTTCAGGACGATTTTGGATGAGGTTGGCCAGTTAGAAGAGGTTACGGACCCTTCTACTGCACTTAGTATGTCCAGACCTCTGACATGCCAACTCAAAGATTTCGTTTACATGTTGTTACTATATTTCTTTCCAAACCTATGGGTGAATGGTTGCTTCTATGTGAATATTTAATTTAGTTACAGAACACGGAATTGTATCAGTGTACTCGAAGTTATATAAGCTATGACACGTTTAATCCCCTTTCTTATAAATGAGTGTTTTATATCACAAGCCTTCTCGAAAGTAACAATTATCATAAGGTTCATCTTCTCCATTAGTAACATAACATCCATAGTAAATGCTCCATTATGAATAGTACATGCTATATTCACTTCTAATAAAACTTCAAGTTATAAATTGTATCGATGTCCGTCTGTATTGCATTCATCTCACAATAATTATTTCAATTTGAAGAGTGTACTGTTATATACTTTCCATGAGGGAACCTACTTTTACAATTCAATATATCCTATTAACATCATAAATATACTCCAAATTTAGTCTTCCTAACATTACTCTCGTGGGAAAACCATTTATAACGTGTATTATATACAGGAATAGCTGTTCTTCTAAGTTACGATATTGTCCAAATTTTTGATAGGTTATGACTTTGACTCATTCTAAATAGGTATACTTATGTAGCCTTTGTATTGTTGCCTGAGCTTTGACATAAATTGATAAACGCAGAAAAAAATATCATCTGAAAAAGAAAGCCTACGTCATGTAAAGATTTCAATTTCCTATCTTCCTATCGATAGCCAGGAATCATCTATTCACTCTTGATGTCAACAATGTTTTATTTTTTTAGTTCTCTGCCCTCGTGCAGGTCTGTGGCATCCACTTTCTCCATGCAGTCCTATCTTCTGTCTTTCTCTTCTGTTCCTCGTAGCTTCCCTTCTTAAACGTGTCCAATGTTCCCATTCTTTTTCTGCCACTAGGTCTCTTTGGAACCATACATTTCGTATAAAGCTGGATGCGTTCTGTCATGAAGGCCAGCTGTTGCCATTGTTCTCCACTACTGTAAAAAGTTGCCTTTTCTTTGCTCAGATAGATTATAGAAAGATTACGACACACTCGTTCTTTACCTCTGGATGTTATTTAAAATTTTGTTATACCAAGCCTAGTAAGTGCCGTTACCAGCAAATATTTAGAGGGGGGGGGGGGGCTAGACCGATTTCCATCCAAATGATGTCAATGCTACAAGCACGTGGCCAAAAATAGACATAAATTCTGTTAAAATTTTCAGTCGCCTTGGAAATTATTGGAGAGAGCTTTCACTTTCGACGTTGGCTAGAGATGCCACCTTGTGCCACCTTAGATATAGTATTGTTGAGTAAAAGCAAGTTTGGTATTACAGATATTTCTACGAAATTTACTCAGTGCCAAGTCATCATGAGGAAGGAATTGCAAGGTGCATCAAACTCGTACATCTGCCACGTTTTTGATAGTTCAAAACAATGTCTTATCCTACCCCATTCTTTTAAAAGTAATAAAGCTTTTGATAGAGAATAGCGTCATATAAAGATATCCAATGATTTGTCATCCCAATGTTTCATTTTGTCAACTCTAAACAAGAAATACTCTCCTTTGCAACTTCAATTATGGTCTTCGTACTTAAACTCCCTTCCAAAATATATCTATTATTTTACATCACGCTACCTTAACAATGCTCTCCCTACTCTTGGGATCAATCTTGTTATTTGCCTTCAAACTATTCAGCACGTTTTCAATGGCTGCAAAGTTCACCTGGATGGAGACTGTTACAACTGGACACACGACTCTGCTGTAAATGTTACAGCTAATTTCCTCTGTTCATCTGTCCAAGATTTAAAAGTATTGTGATATGGATGGATTTAGATCTCCTGCAGTACTGTCTGGTCCTGATTTGCACTCTGATCTTACTTTAGTCAAGGCAAGGAAACTTTTCTTTCTCGAACATACTGTTAGATTCGAAATGAAATTAAGTCACAACTTTGATAGAAAATCTTTAAAATATCGATCACTGAGTACATTATTCCTAAACGATTATGATTATTCCATTATCAATCTTTGTATGAGTTTTATAGATGGCATTGCCAGGAACAGAAAATGCTTCATAGACATTCTAAACAGTATACTCTTATCGAATGGAGAGTTTTTGTTCTAAACGATGACTCCATATATTATCCGCTCAACATATTTTATGTCATGTCAACGTGATTTTGGATTTCGAAATCCTGATTTTACTCGTTTGGTGACTTTGTACTGTAGGTGCGACTATATCATAATTATTGGAGTGGGCCATCGTTAAATCTGCTTTTTCACATGTAACTCAGTTTTGGATGCAGATATATGACTTAAGTTTAAAACATGAACGGGAAATGAAATTTACTCTCGCAAAGTAGAATAAGCATTCATAAAATTATTTGCCTAGCATCGGGCAGGAAATATATACCAGCATTCTCACCAATAGAAAGTAAACATTGTTTTAATTCACTTAGACTGGTTAACGCTACTTGACAAACGAAACGGTTAGCGAAATTGTATTTTGCGAAACTAACGAGGGAGAAATACAGCATATAGCATTGCAGCAGATATACACAGTTGTCTTTGACAGATCCTATTGCAGTATAACTCCATGAGTTCCTTTCGTTTCATATCAGATCCTTTTTGTAAACTGTTCAACATTGACGAATCAGAACCTTTTTCTGTGTGAAAGGTGACTGTTCCTCCATGCAGACAGCAAAAACATCTAAAATTACTAGGAGAAAATTGATACCCGTTATGATGGATTACCATTAAATAACCAGGATGAAAACGAAACTAAAAATTAAAGATGTCTCTTAATCTGCAGGAATGAATGAAACAGTCTTTGAGCCGGGAAAACTGTAACTCACGAAGAGTCAATATACTACAAGATCGTAAGGAGTATGCCGAAGAGTGCACGTAAATTACAATTTATGCTTATTATAAAGACATACGGACATAATACAACAAGCGAGACTTCCTGTTAGAACAACGTCTGGTAATGTCTTCTACAATCCAGGACTACACGTTCAGCTTAAGCCCTCAGTTATGTTTGTAACAAACTATACTATTAAGAACTAACAGACTAACTGCACGTATTTCTAAAGATTTGGTAACCTGCTTTTAGAACGTAGAAGAGGACATTGTCTAGATGTTGTTCTTCAAAGCCAAGGTGTGCTCAAGTAGTAGATGTAGTAGTATATTAGCATACAGTATCATATTATGTAATTTAATAAACAGCAAAGACAGTCAGGGTAATGTATCTGTCTTTGATCACGTGCTGATGTTGCACTTTTTCCTTTTTCTTTTCATAGGCACCATTCGCTAATAAATTTTGATCGAGGCAGGACATTCATGAGATAGAGGAACACTTCTTTTATAGAAGAAGGAGACTATAAGAACCTACTTTCAGAGATGACATGCTTTCTCATCTTATCCGAAGCAGAATTTCCCCTTAAGAAGTTTAATTGTACCGGTGTGAAGCACCGATATTTTATGGGGTAGGCACGGAGAGATTATCTTACACTACATGGCTTACATGTCCTGTTTCGGAAGGTATAGCAAATGGGGTTTCCTATTCTGCGATGTCAACCACCAAAGTAATGGAGTGATTGTTTTTGAGTCGTTTCTTAGAATTGAGTGAGAGTTCATTGTTGTCATCGATTGTTTGTTTTACAATAAGTAACAAGGGAGACAGAGAATTTCTTTCCTTCTAAGATCATGTTCCAATTTTTACAATTTTATTACGATTTAAACGATGAACTATCCGTTTCGTGTATATATTTCACCAGTTTTTATTACAATTTCTACTTTATTGATAATATTTTACATATAGTTCCGCGTGCAATTGCGGAGTGCCTGCATGTATTTCTAAAAGATTCTCAATAGCAAAGGTAATGCTTTGTGATAGATAACAAAGGCGTCAGACTAGAGTTTGTGTGGGAAGAAACTGATAGTACGATAAAAGGCTTATGCAAGCATTGATGACTTAATACGTCAAGGTTCAGTTACGTTAGAGATAATAGGTTACAGAATGGTCTGTTTCTGCTTAGGAAAATGTACTTGTTATAATGAATTTAGAATTACGTAGGCCTTTGAAACGATCTAGCTGTTATCTATGTGCCTGTAGAAGAATGATATGAAACTACAGAGGGAAGTGGCTTAGTCCGATCTTTCAATTATCAGTTGCATGTAGCTATAAGTATGTGGCGCATTGTCAGAACTAATCATGGTTTGCAACGGTGGATCTACGTTATTATACGAGCCATGATAACAATAACAACAACAAAATTAGAGTAAATACAATATGCCCTACCAACAGCCTTAAATTGCTTATATTTAACTTTATCAAATAATTACAGCACTTGCAATTTTGGTCAACTTCACCAACAATTTCGTTTTGAGTGCATTTCTTTTGTGATTTACTTCGCTCCTTCGAATCAGTTATGAAATGGTTTCCGCTTTATGTAACTCTGCCTTTCTTTGCAAATCCCTTGTCCACTATTATTACTTCCCGGAATTTAGGAAAGGTTTCTTATCATACGTTACCTTGCTTATTGATAGTTTCAGTAATCGTCACTGATCACTGAATTCAAATCAGCCTTAGCGTGAAGTCAAGAACATTAAATTAAGGAAATAAATGCAATCTTTATTGTAAAATGATGACAGAGTGTTTGCTGCATTGTATTCTTCTAATTTTAGAACAAAACCTAATTTCTATGTACAAAGGAATAGCAGCAGATCGGTTTTTCCTGCAACTTATTAAAATTACGGCTCGAAACAACTAGATCTATTTTGCTACGGTAAGGAGTTAGGATCTCAACTACACCCCTACCCACAGCTGATGTCACTGGGCTTTTAAATAGTTTACTTGTATTTGCTATTGTAGAGTGAGAGGACACTCTTTGTATTCGATGAAACAAAAGATGGCTTCTTCATTTATTACCGTTTAAATTGATTCCTACAACATGGATGAAAGCTGCAGCCCTGAAGACTGATTTGGTAAACTCCCGGAATCAAAGGTATGTATACGTAATTTCTATAAGCACCCCTTCAGTGTCATTGCGTCAAGGAAAACACTTCTTTCAGGTACATTCTCTGACAATATACCCATCAATAATCACCTCCGCATCCAGAATCCCTTAAATATGCCGCATAAGTGGTCGAAGATATCAGCATTAGTTGTTTTACACTTCCAAGGGAACAGAGTCAGGACTTACGAGCAACCAAAATACAAGCATTTTTACAAGCTTGAAGAACATGAATTCCACAAGTAAGTGATAGTATGTATTTAGTATAGCAATAAAGTGGTTCGATAACAGCTTATGATCCTTTTTATTTGGCCACTTGTGTTGTGTTTCCCAATCCCTATTTATTATTATATTTAGATCTAACGTGTGACTTGTTAAGAGACATTACAAGTCATTTCTGTTGCTTTTCTTTCTTTCTAAAGTTTTTTGTTGAGAGTTGTGAAGTTTGATGTCATTACATATACCAGACCAACTGTCATCTAAAATGTGTCTCCGAAATTACTAACTTTAAATGTATTTGTGGCCAATAAAGTACAATATTGAATCTTTGTTAGTTTATTATATCTAGGTAAATTTATAGTTGTTGTTTTGTAACATTTTTTTGTATGATTTAATCAAGGCAATAAAGTACAATCATCATCTTGCCTCGTCCCTGATAGTTAAATACCCAATGATAAGATATTGAATACATTTTGTGCCCAGGTTAAATGATAGGAGTACATAAGAGAACTCATTAAGAACCTAAGGCCATTCTTACAAATTGTGATTTCAGTTATTTTCTTGTAGATCATTTTTGTTGTAAAATTAATTTAATATTTTTACTAAGATTTGCCTTGTAGTATATTTAGTAACAGTTATGTAATAGGACACCCAATAAGAATTGATCATGGTATCACCAATGTAGATACAACACCTCCTATGATAGTTTAATGTTTAGCCCATGAAAAGTATCCCATGGAACAGCCCTTTTCTTAGGTGATTCTTTCCTGCTTTAGTATGTCCTAATTGAAGAGTATATTGACTTGAATCTCCATTCTGAGCGCCTTTCTGTCTTTTCCTCAGACATCATCTCCATATTCATCTTGGCTGTTTGCTGGTTAGGAATATCAGGAAAACCAGCTAACAATGCTCGTAGTCGATGCCCTAATGTAAAGATGTTGGATTCGTTAGGAGAGATCTTTAACAGAAGGAGATTACAGCTGGAAGAATTGTACTGCAAACAGGTATTCTGACTATATAAACCTAAACATAGTTAGAAGCAATTCTCTACCGTTGGAGATATTAAGTAAACAAATTTAATACCACAGACGAAAAGAAATCTCTGTCAATTAATACCAAAGCATCTTATAACTTCTACTCGGGCACTTCTCTCCTGTGATTTCATTCTTTGTTGTAAGAGGGAACCAGTTACAAGGATGTTTGTGGCACATTAAATGATACATGTCTTAAACTTCAGATGAGCTATTTCCCATCAGTAGTATGCTAAAATTGTTTGTCTCTAGGTCATTTGTCAAGTAAACGAATTACGTATAGTACTACAATGCCCCTTAAATAATAATGTGATATGACGTTGTCACCTGTTGTTCCACCATATCATGATATTTAGGAGTCTGATTATAAAAATGCCTTCTTGTAATGGAAAACATTAAAAATGTAAATCAAAATTGCCAAAAAGCTCTAAGGGTGTTAACAAAATCTTGCTAAGGAGACCAAATAGGCGCTCCTTGCTTGTGAGTAGTATAGATTTAAACAAAGTTTCAAATGATACGGCAACGTTGAAGTAACTAGAGGTCAGCAATCTTTATTAGGAGGACATGGTCATACCTTGCTTCTCAGGATTGACAGCTACTGACAATCACCAAAGTTTAGTGACGGATCTAGTCGAATTTCATAATTTAAAAGATTCAGACAGATTCAGGTTAGAAATTCTATGGCAAGGAGTCTTTATGACTTAGGGATTTACGAAATGTTTCTCATTTGGAAACTAATTATTAGATACTTCACCAAAATGAACTTTTTTTAGGTTTTTATACTTGGTATGGAGTGGGTTATTAAAAGCTGAAACGGATGTTGCCCTCGTCCATGCTACTCGGTTATAGAGAGAAGGTTGGCTTTAAAGTTGTTTCAGTATTTTCATATTATACTTAAATTGAGTAAAATTGATCATGATACGTAACTGAAAGATCGCAACTTGATGGGGGACACAATGGTTCGTTTCAAGTTTAAAGCTGCTGTAATGTGTTGGAGAGACAAGGGAGGCTTTGTTATGGTGTGAGAGGCAAATCGCCTAAAAACAAATAATTTCTGGGGAAAAAGCAGGAGGCACAAGTGTTGTTCCTTTTATTATAGTTTTTTATATTGTTTGAAGTCAAAATCCTGACTCTTCTCAGAAACACAAACCACTGAGTGTTCCGCTTGATCTAAGGTATTGATCTATGTTTAGGATTGTACAGAAATATATGGGTGTAGGCATGCATGGAAGTAATCACTTAGCATGAAGATGAATGTGATTGATAGTAAAGCGAGGTGATGTATGCCAACTATGTGTCTATATCTATGATAAATGTGCTTGTCGAGACAGCAATAGTTGTTCAGTACCTACTTGCTACTACTTGTGTTAGATGTGGTAGAGCAATAAAAAATACCTTGTTAGTTGTAAGCTGGAATATCATGGTGTCCTAATGGTTATTGCCCTGTGAGGTTTTTGTAATTAAGATAGTTATAAGAACATTTCAGCTGTCAAGGTTCATGGAGAGGTAGTATGGCCAATGGATTAAGGCATCTAAGGAATAATTAATCCAGAAAATTGAGTCTTGGTGTGCCATAATATCCTTAAGTATAAATAATATTTTATCTTCTTCGAAGTATCAACACGTCAAATTGGGTTGCAACTATGATAGATGCAAACGGGTAAGGGTCGTGTATACTTACCATGTGTCTGTAATACCCAGGGGGTGCGTCGAAAAGAATAATATACAGGATACCCTAAGCTGCGAGGTAAATATAGGTCTTGATGCCACTGAAAGCACACAGTCATAGTATTTTGATGATGCAGTGTACTTTATATTACTTATCAAAACTAGGTAACTATTCAAATCGTAAGACAAAAATTCGGCACGAAAATGTTCTTCGGGGTTTCCTTTGAGTTCCTCAAATCATTCTAAAACCGTGAACATGCCAATCAGATTAGCTTCCTTGGCCCAGCATAGATAGATACTTAAGTGCAGATACGGTAGTTGTGTCTGCTTCCATTCACTCATTGTGTTAATTAGTAACGCTTCTTGCCTGCAGATAATGCAGAATGAAAAGATTCTAGCATCAATTCGATATCGATTCAATCTTAAGTGAAGTGGTATTTACTTTCTCACAATTTTCAGAGACTGAACATTGATGGAACTCCAAGAGCCAAGTGTACTCCAGTGGTTTGCTTAGCTAGCTCAGATTATCAAACTATTTGGCAGTTAGGAGATAAAGATGTGAGTATTATTATACCATTCAAATAACGTATTATCATTCTTTTCGTCGGAGAAATTCTTTAAAGAAATTTTTGTAAATTTTAGGTCTAAATTAGTGCGTATACAAGTGAAAAAATTGTTACAATGTTGCATTTTTATCGCTAGTACTTCTGGACTAGAAGCGATCAAGGACGCATTTCAAATGAAGGATGATCGTCAGTAGATGACCTTAAACATCTGTTTCTTGTGTAGTATTAAAAACGCGTTTTGTTGAACTTTCATTAGGTTCAGTTGTGCACGGAGTGTGACTCTGTTGTGAAAGCAAACTGTTTTAACAATCAATTAAGAATTTATACTAGTTCTTGTATACTTTGTATCCAACGTATGTGATTGAGATCTGTGTTTGTAATCTCATACTGTAAGAATGCTTGGGTTGTTTAGTATTTAAAGTACTCGAACGGTTGTGTGAGCCCTACTACACTTTCTGTCTTTTGCTATAGATGAATATGTACAGTGAAATTTGTATCGAGTAATTATCCAAGGGCAATAAGTGTCGTTGTGTTGGTCTAAATACAAGAGCAATGGGGATAAATGAGAAGGATTGCCATCACTCTTTTTATCAAATAATTGAGATGCCTGTAATGTCTCATTAACAACTACTTCTTTTTCTTAGTTTCAGAAACGATTATCTGTCGAGGTTGAAATGCTCAAGAAAGTAGTCCGCAACGTGCGTCAATTGCAACATCAAATTGGCAAAGATGGAAGCTCCCTCGTTAGAGTATTAAGGAACCAAATTCAGGACGATATTATGGCTGTTGAAGATGTGTTACAGGTAAGACTTACAGGCCGATTGATCATCATGTTATTAAGAATTACAACGTCTTGGATGATGTGATTGGATTTTAAAGTAGGTTGCAATTCATCAGATAAGGGGTCTCTTTAGGGCTGCGATACTGAAATAACCGCATTTTGTGAACGCTAATGTGCAATGGGGAAGCATTTGCTTCAGTCAACAGTGGACAGGTTTATGAGGATTTTTGGTTCCCAACAAACCATTCCAAACAGTGAGCGTAAAAATGGATTCCTTCTGTAGCGAAAGAAGATTGAAAGCGACGGAAAAAGGAATGAATTCTTCTCGTCATAGGACGCCTTATCCCCGGGAAGGCGATTCCTCATCGTACATTACCTCTCTCAAAAATTTTGCTTGACAAGGCACAGGATTACCCTCACTCGCTCAGGACCATTTGTACCGGCAAGTTATTCCTGAAACGAAGTGGGGTAATTGTACCAATTTTAGCTCTAACTTGTCTTTGTTGTTCTCATCTCCTGACAGGAGTGTTACCAACCTGATCCAAAGGGACAAAGTTTGATCAAGAAAGCTATGGGTGGTGACTTCATAACTTTCCCTCTTAGTAAAGAAAGAGCTACTGCTTGTAGTAGTGGTGGACAATGGCAACAGCTGACCTTCATGGCTGATGTTATCCAGCTCTATAACGATATGTACGATTCAATTGTTGACTTCAAAAGTCAATAGATGATTTCAGAGTATCAAAGGGAACATGACACACATTTACAAATGTTTTGAACCTATTTATCTTGATATGATAGTATTTATATAGTTTGAAGAGTTATATCAAATATCGGACTTTATTAGAAGGTCCAAATTAGATTTATTTATTCAGATTATTATATATTTATATATACATCATAATTTATTCAAAGTTTGTCCGAAATTGTAAGTTACAAAAATAGCTACTTATGTAAGTGCATGCAAGCTATAAATTATTGTTAAAAACGTTGTTATGAGATTGCATTTAATAAATCTATGCTTATTGAATTTGATGTAGTTTTATACTGGAAACTGTATCTGCATTAGTCATTCATCATGATCTCTAAATCATGATGCTAACAGCTGGGGTTCAAGAGTTGACTTATGATCTGAAACTTGTAAGTTTGATTCTCACGTGGGTCAATGACTTTATGACTCAATGGCGGCGAGTTAAAATCCTGTCAGGTCAATTTGTGTATTGTGATGTCGTCAGGATTCAAATAGAGAGGTTGACTTCGAAACCGCACCAGATTTTCTAAACCGTTATTCCATGTTAGCAAGATTACTCTCGATAGTAATCGTGACGTCACGCTGGCCTGAATGCACATTGTTGTTACGAATTATCTCGGTTTTGTAGGTAAACAAGCCTAGCCAAGTCTAGAATAAGCAAAAGCACTCGGACGGAACAAAGTTTGCAATGTTTTATATAACCTCCTTTTAAATACGTTACTTTATGATACGAGACTTTTATTGATGCATAGAACACTAGATATAGGTGCAAAACTTGATGATCAATGTAATGAACAGATTTAATGCAACTCTACTTTGAGAAATTCTGCTTAGAGGAACGTCTGTTAATCAAACAGGTTTCATATATTTTGAAAGATAGATAGAGACTTGAATAAGATGTATGTGGCGTGGTGGGGAAAATTCTCGTTTCTTAAAAGCTTTGAAAAGGAAAGGTTACTCTATTCTGTATTAATTGACTTGTCTGATAAAAGCAAATTACTATCATATGCACATTAATCTTTTCTCTAATAGTTGATTGAAGACTGTTAAAAGTATAACATTTCGGGATTGCCAAAC
This sequence comes from Carybdea cf. marsupialis auct. non (Linnaeus, 1758), assembly GCA_010016065.2. Lineage (NCBI taxonomy): Eukaryota > Metazoa > Cnidaria > Cubozoa > Carybdeida > Carybdeidae > Carybdea > Carybdea cf. marsupialis auct. non (Linnaeus, 1758). Next base: position 21,995 of record JAAAKL020003224.1, read on the forward strand.
ATTTATAAAACCTCCACAGGAATTCTCTCCCGTTAGATTTTTTCTAGCCACTTAAGGACTCCCATGCTTGACCATCCACTATAAAGGACCGTTGTATCAAAACTGCCCAAAAATTACTTTGCCCTCCTGATCTTCCCACTTTCCACCCTATTTCCTGACTATGTGGTAAGAGTGATTTACAGTCTAATTCTCAGAGCTATCTTATTTGAAATGCCTAACCATTATGATTTCGATTACTGCCCTTGGCGATACAAACATGTTAGATAGAATCTAAATGCTCATGAAACCAGGAATTGATAGTGCCAATTGCGACCATGCCTGTCATCACTTACACTACACTTTGGGCAATAGTGGCGCAGACGATCCTTGACTAGCTTAACTTCAATGCTTGCACGAATCAGGATATCATCTTTACTATTTCGTTACCCTCAGTTGGTTTTCAAATTAAGTGGAGCATAAAGTATTTTATCATACAGAAGAAGGATTACTTCGCATTTTGAAGGTAACAAGAAACAGTGTTTGCTGAGATTGGACCTTTTCCTTTAATCTTACTTTTTAGTCAGGGAAACCTTTTAGGGATAATAATTTGTGAACTTGAAGGAGGGGTGATAGCGTAGAATATTATTTTAATATCCTGTATTTCCTAACAATTTGAACAGCGACATACCTTTTCACTGCATATTGTGAGAGTTTTGATACACTGTACATGCAAACCCTACTTCACTACACTCTCTGGAGAAGTACGTTCCTCACCCAGAAATCATTGCCATTTTTGCTGTAACTTTTACGAAATTTACCATGTACTTTTGATAAGTACAATACGAGGGAATCTATAGTAGTTAATAAGTTAAAGGCAGGAATTAAGCGTAGAGTTTTGTCTAAATAGGAATTTGATATTAAGGGATGTATTGGGTAGCAGAAGGAACATATTGATATTGACACGGCTAATGATCGGTCTAAGGTAGAGATGGACAAGAAATTTATTCAACAAGCAAGCTTTGATATCATTAGCTGTACAGTGACACCAAAGAGAAGATATAGCAGTGGGTGAAATGGAAGCCACAGTTTGGTGCAGTCTGCGGAATGCCATATCATTCTTAGTTCGCACTTAAGTATAGAGAGCCTGATAATTGATTTTCCCAAGAAACACCGGATAAATGATATTAGCAAGGACGTGTATAATCGCTTCGTCGAGATGAATGATGATGAGTTACAGGATCAAGGGAGTGTGTTCATGAAGGCAAGCAGATCCAATGGCACTAGTAGCTGAGGCACCAGCAGCAGTAGTAAATGGTAATGAGAATAGTAGTAGTTGACATCGTAGTTTTAATAGTAGTGGTGGTAGTGGTGGTGGTGGTGGTAGTAGTAGTAGTAATAGTGGTGGTGGTAGTAGTAGTAGTAGTAGTAGTGGTGGTGGTAGTAGTAGTAGTAGTAGTAGTAGTAGTAGTAGTGGTGGTGGTAGTAGTAGTAGTGGTGGTGGTAGTAGTTGTAGTAGTAGTAGTGGTGGTGGTGGTGGTGGTGGTAGTAGTAGTAGTAGTAGCAGCAGCAGCAGAAGCAGCAGCAGTAGTAGTAGTAGCAGTAGTAGTAGCGGCAGTTCCAGTAGTAGCAGCAGCAGTAATAGTAGTAGTGTTGATGGTGGTGATGGTGGATAGTAGTAGTAGTAGTAGTGGTGGTGGTGGTGGTAATAGTAGTAGTAGTAGTGGTGGTGGTGGTGGTGGTAGTAGTAGTAGTAATAT
>JAAAKL020003225.1:0-10987 GCA_010016065.2 Carybdea cf. marsupialis auct. non (Linnaeus, 1758)
CAAGACCACGCCATGCCACGCTTAAGTGTTTTGTCATTACCTCCCATGTATGCTCGAATGCCCTCCCATAATGACTACCTCTTCTATTAAGAGCCCCTCATTAAGCACAACAATCACATTTCCTTCTGTCTTGATGCACTAGGGCAATCTTTCTCTTCCAAAGCTCACGGTTTTCCATGAAAGACTCCCGATAAACCCATCTAAGCAAGGAGGGTCAAACAGACCCCCCAACGTAAACAATGCCTAATCATGAAAATTGATCATACAATGTCCTTCCTGAAGATCATTTTCAAACAGTTTGATTTTGTTTCTTTTTCAAAATGGCCTCCATATTTCTAAGACGTCATCATTTTTCAAATCTGGTGTAAATAAAAGTATAATATGGTACGCTATTGCCCATTTTGTGAAATCTCAACGTCCCTGGCTTATCCAAAGTTACAGACACATGAGAATGTTTACAATGCAAATATGACTCCGAGGTTTTGACAATATCACATGACCAGCTATCAATTTTACAGAATAGAAGAATGTTTTTGACTCCCGTAGGAAAAGATTTCCTCGTGGTGAGGAAACCATACTTTAATATCCATCTGTTTGCGCATTTGATATAGGAGGGTTTATGAACACTTTATCCAGGTCAGCAATACTTTGTATACAAAACTACGACGGCAAAAATATCATTACACTAGGCTTTATATGGAAAAAGCCACTTCTAGTGGCCACGTTTCAAATACAAGCACCCTAAGCATTTAAAAAGGAATTTCTGTATGTATACATTTCTAAATTTTCAATTTATCTAATGTACCAATTGTGTACGTATGTCAGATAGTTATGTCACATAGTTTATTTGACATTTATCCTACTTCAAATATCGAACTCGCTCTCACTTCCTGTTGAAATGCGTTCTCATTACATTCTCATTACCATCTAGATTTGGATAGTATTGTCAATTAAAGAAAGAGAATACCGCATATGTTACACTGAACACTCCACTTTTCAATTTTCTAAACTCCAATATTGCATATCTGGCTGCCATTCCTATAATCGCTTAAAAACCAATTCTCTCAAAATGCATTGAGTTAGAGTTAGTGTTTTGCAGTGGTGCGGCCAGCCTTCTCAAACTGGGGTGGGGGTTTGGGGCAAGGATTTATCAAGAAAGAACAACTTACCATTCATTCTATTTGATGAAAATTGCCTCATTATCAGTTAATTATAGCGCAAACGTATTTTGGCGCACGCCACAGTTTGTAGGTCAAATCTGGACGAATTGAGAAAATGATATTGACTGGGATCCCCCCAGTTCCTACAAGGACAAGCCACGGGTGGTTTGTGCCATTCGACGTTTACCTCCGCTATACTACAAAATTATCTATACCCCAATGAGCAAAGTGACGACACACGTCTGAATTACTAGACTTTTACAGCAATTGTCTTCAATATAAGACAGCAAGAACACACCAACACCAAACTATCAAGATTTGAAGCGAAAAATTCTAAATTGTTTGGGGGTGGGAGGCTAGCTCTATTTCTGGGGCAAAAGAAAAGACATACGTACATGAATAAGAGAAGTCACGAAATGCAGCCCCTCCTCAAGGTCTTGGTTACCAGTGTCGAGCTGCATTGTAAACATCTCACATCGAGTTACTACTTGAAACGTAAGACAAATAAGCTTACCTTTGGTCCTGGATAGCCCTTTTTACCGTAAATGCCGCGCTTCCCACGTGCTCCCTTTGAATAAATGTAAAATTAAGATAACAGTCTTAATGTTACAATGAATTAACTTAGTTTAAATTGTCCGGTATACCATTTCTAGTGCTTTCAAAAACTCGATGCCCCTGAGGCAATTACCGAAGGGCGGGGTTATGCTGAAGAAGCGACCTTGACCATTATTGAATATATGCATTAATCGTAACTGATGTAATACTTTTACAGGCTTAAAATGGAGCACAAAATGTATCTAGCTATGTCAATGCCCAATACTTGAAATACATTGCTCATGTATGTAGAGTGAAAAACAATGCAATCACAAAGAGAATGCTGTTTGCCAAAGCAACAAAGCCATACTATTAAGATCCATATTAAGAAAATTACAAAGTTACTTGCAGTGGACATAAGTCAAGCAAAGCGTGCAACACAGTCAAAGAAGGAGCACGCCGAGTTAGTGCGGAAACGCAATAGCACGCCTCCGTGATGGCACAGAACATCGATGGAGGATCTCACAGAACAGGACAGGACGAAATCAAACCGGTTTGCATTCCTAGATAATGCATATGCTATTAAAACATACCACAACAAAGAATAGATCATACCATGCCGTACGATGTCATACCAAACGCGTATGCTGCCATATAGCAGCATCAAAATATGGCATTACGTTGTATACTTACACGCAAAATAAGTTATCATAGCGTAACATATCAGAATAACATAACAAAACATGAATATAATATGAGCATAAGAATAACATAGAAATGTAAGAAACGTAATATAAAGAAATACTACATACAAACACACATTTAAACAAACTAGATAGAATAAAACGAAAACGAACATAACCCGAACATGGCAAACATAACAAGACACATAATTTAGCATAATATACCATATATAATATAAAATAACATAAAAGATATAACAACACAGCATAAATATCATAACATAACATAACACAACATAGCATGACAAAACATAATAAAATAAAATAACATAACAAAATAACGCAACATAACATTAACTGAGATAACATAACAAAATAGTATAACATAACATCTATATTATTTTGGGGATAAATACACCGACAATTGTATATTATTATATTATTTAGTACTGTTAATCGACTTGAAGAAGTCAGTGTTCGACGAAAGGTAGTCTGAAATATAGCTTCCTTGTTGGCATATTACTCTTTATAACGTAACATAATAACGTAACGTAACATAACATGACTAGCACTAAATGTACTTATCTAACACAACGTAACTTTAAAAGCATAGAGAACATAACCAACAACGACAAAACGTAGCAGAACTGAACATATCGTAACATTATCATAGCACAGCACAGTATAGCATAACGAAAAATGGCGAGTCATAGAAAAAACCCGACCATATAACACCGTGATAGCAGAGCATAACGAAAAATGGCGAATCATAGAAAAAACCCGACAACATAACACCGTGATAGCAGATCATACCAAAAAAGAATAAGACATAGGAAATGTACACAACTTACAGTAAAATGACAGAATCATGTAATCTAGCAAAATACTACACAATTATTATTATATAACACAAGGCTGAAAACCGTAGAAAATTTTATGAGGTTCAGTTAAACATAATTAATGGCTATTCATCAAATCTTCTAAAGTAAAATATACAACTAAAGAAAAACCTACCCTAACGCCAGGGTCTCCTCTGTCGCCGCGACGCCCAGGCCGCCCTGGTGCTCCCTATATAAAATTTGATTAAAAAATATTATAAAAAATACTGAAATATTTCTCAGCTGTGGCAGGCTATGTTTCGTGGTGAGAAGAGCAAATGTGTATCAACCCACATCCAAGTTAGTCAGTATCTTTCACTGTCTTCCCTTGACACTTTAAACACAAGCTCTGTACACTCTGCACTTCGAACGAGAAACCAGCCCCTGAATTTTCTCCACCCTAATCTAACTTGACAACTGCACTCTTTACAGCACCGGCAGCAGGACTAACTATGTCACCTATGCAGTAAACTTGGCTACTATTTACTCGAATATGTACACTAATGATGAGCCCGATATCTTTTCCTATTTCCCATGCTCACGACACAGAGACAGAATAGTCCAATCATCCTAGTACACGTGACCACTTACACATACATAGTGTTTATACAATTCCCCATGCCTAAGTTATCATCGAAAAGAAAAAGTCTACACCATGATGGAGGCAAAACGTGTGAATGGTAACAGCTATAAATCAACTTAGCTAAAAGTATTACACCGACTTTACAAGCCTACTAAATGTTTACGTCTGTGGGGTGCAAAAAAAAAATAAATGAATAAAGGGTCATCGTTTATGTCAGTGTTTTTCAACGTGGGCGATACTGCTTGGGAGCAAAAATGTTTTTGAAGGGGGCGATAGACTTACGCCTATATCTGACTGGATTTACACCCGAAATCAGGAAACTCTCCTTACACTACAAATACTAACCATCACATTAAGAACGAGAAAATGAACATTAACGTTTGAAAAGTGTACTCAAAAATACACTTATAACTACAACCAACATGTGCTGTTTGAACTATGACATTAGTTCAAAATTTGGTGTATTGTCTCTTTTGTCATACAAATGGTGGGACGATGGAGCTATTTGATCACTGAGGGGGCGAAAATCACTGAGGGGGCGAAACGAAAAGGTTGGAAATCACTGGTTTATGTTGTCAAAAGCATCCCTTTCCACCTACCTCTACATTATTGTATGTTTAATTTTATAACATGTAATATTGACATCATCGGAGTATACAGACGGTGATCATCAACTGATTTCTTTATGGTACTGCTGGTCTGACGTCTAAACATCGGAGAAGGTGGCCAAAAGTAAATTTCTGAAACCGTGGAGTCATTTTACATTTGCTTGAGTGCAAAGAAGGTTTCGTTTAAAGCGACAGAAAGGATATCAAGCTCTAACGATGACACACGGTGATGTTACTAGTCACAAAGTCCGTTCTACCCTTTACTCCATCACAGTCAATGTAAGCAGACCTTACGGCACACTATCCTCGGGTTCGCAATTCATACGGTTTGTAAGAACGGTGAAAATTCTTCTTGTTCAATATATCTCACTAACTTTCAAATCTCTAACAGTTTAAAGTTCGTACTTCCCTTTCCATTTCATTAGAATTTCTACCTTCAACTATAGGAAATGAGCATAATCTAGAAGACTTACTGCCGTACTCCTATCAATGGTCATATCATGTAAAAGGGTGGTTCAGAGAGTAGGTTAACTATTAATAATATTTTAAAATTATCAGATTGCCGTTTTATACACAGGCTTGCCGGACGTTTCATCAAAAGAAAATACAAGTAAAACGGAAAGAAGGGACAAATAAAAACTTCGTACCGAGATGCCGTTGCGACCTTTGATACCTTGCGGTCCTGCATCTCCAAGAGGGCCCTATAGTGCAAAAAAGGAGGAAAAATATAAATCGATCCGTTTGCAAAAAGTAAACTAAATTAGACTAAAACTTATTTCAAACTACATCTAAACTTAACTTAATCTTTTTATGCATGATATACTAATAGCGAATCGAAAGTATCTGAAATTTTCTGGAGCTTTGTACGCAATGTTTTCAAAGACCGTGCTAGTTGATCGACTGTCGGATTCAAAACACGGCTGGTGTGTCTTTATAAATAAAACAGTAATTTCATACGCAAATGTTTCTCACGTGATCACTGAACCTTTGTTTTCTATGTGTTCCTCAAGAATAACGCTCCGAACGAACGTGTTAAGGAAACTGAGAAATTAAAGTGGAACGGACTGCTCATAAAAGGAGAGTGGAAGGTGTAGTGATTCAAAAACATGTAAAACAACCCTTTCCTTCAAGGAAACAGCGGAAAATATACAAACCTTCAAGTACTAGTACGTTCATTTAGTATTATCTTTGTCAAATGCTGGACGTCTATGCATAGTACACATACAATTTACTGTCCTTGCTACGACACTACTTTTAAAAACCCCAAAATATAATTTTTACGACCCCCCTGACCTATTACCACAAAATTCACCGACAAATTTAATTATTCCAATTAGATCAATATCACACTGTAATGCCATGATACAAGGATGCCATTTACGATCATATTTTGACCCCATGCAGTCATAAGTTTCAACGCTAGGAAAGTAAAGTTGCACTTTTGACCCTAGCTTTGGCCACTAACCGTACGGCCAAAAGATGCGCACGATCTCGCCCCGCGTAACGCAGATTGTCGAAGCCTAATACTTGCAAAGTTTTTTAATAATTCAATATTGATCATACCAGGAATCCTTGATGACCTCGAATTCCTTGGTTTCCTTTCACACCGGGTGCTCCCTACAAGAAAAGCAGATATAGACATATTATTTAGGTAAATTTTGCTAGTATTTTATATAACTTAACTGTAAAATAGACTATTTAAACACTTGAACTCCGGGTAAGCAAAGAGTGTCTCTTCTTAACACATACTGTATGATTAATCCATAAATTTGCTGCTGCAATAAAGTCATGAAATGCGGGATCATAATTATATGGCAAATAAATTTAAAACTTTGGGCCTTTTATCGGAAATAGCGTCAAGAGATTCAAGGATCATTTCTTCTATTTCACAACTTGACTTGAACACTTTCTTCTCTTTCGAGGGGTTTGGGGTAGCAGTTGAAAACAATAGCAATATACGGATACATTATGGTCAGTACAGATTTATCAATTAATTGACTATGAATTAGGCATCCTTAGGAAGTAGTCAGCAAATTAGTGCTCTGGCAATCATCTGACGGGCAAGCATTTAGAGGAAGAAGAAAACTGACAATCTTGTTGCAGGGCACTAGGATTGATAATGTGAAAGAACTAAGAAGAGCAACGATCGACCGAGACCAATGGGAAAAGCGTGTCAACGACGTGGTGCGTTCTGAAAGATGGCTGAGATGAGATGACATTGACGAAATATACTCTTTTTTATATGCACCAGTAAAAATCGAAGAGGTTTGTAGTGCTTTTTTAAGATTTTGGGTCTACCTTAGTACGTACGCGATGTTTGCTTGATCTTTACCGCAAAAACAGAGGCAAATGACCTCAAAATTATTAAAACAACCTTTTGTAGTGCTAAGGCTTTCAACACACTTGCGTAAACGTGGAATGTAAAAAAAGAACAAGAAATAGAATATTGTTTGTATCGCTACGATTATCAGCCTTAGGGAGTGCTAATTATACTAAATATGAGCCTCTGGTCCTTACATAGGCGGTGCTTATCAAAAACCGTGTAGTGGGGCCCATACTTACCTCCTTTCCGTTAGGGCCTTTTGGTCCTGGTAAACCTGCTGGTCCAACTTTTCCCTAACGAGATAAAAATACAAAAGGCATCCTTTCTTTTCCCATACACCAATTACAAGTTAATTCGCAAACTCCGTTTGCACGTTTGCAAGTTGTGTGCCATTAATACCACTAAGAACATATGCGTTGTAGGATATACGCAAGCAATTATTGGAACCGTTTTAAAGCTGTGCAGTTTAGCATTAAAGTACTCGGAAACAACTGTTCAAATGCAGCGTAGGCGGTTAGCTAACTATCACACTGCACATAAACCTAAACTCTCAACCTTTTTAAGCTATGAACTGAAGTTACACCTTTCGAGAGCTACGCTTGATAAAGCAACGAGACCAATAACCTTTAAAGTTGAGATGAATATTTAGCCTCTAAATAAGAAGTAGAATTCTACTACTAGAATTTTATTCAAATTCCACTAAAATTCCAGTGGTTCTATAGGCAACGAATCGTTTTCTCCTCCTTTTCTGAAATGCTTAATTATGCGCACTTTGATAAAATATACTGAACCCGCTAGCAAACAAGAGCAGGCAAAAGCAAATTCAAAACCTCTCTTTCCGAAACGAGGCTGTTATCTCACTCAAACGAAAAATGATGCCTTAAAAACTGCTCAAGACGATCAAGAGACGGATTTTCACTTTAATGAAAATTAGCAGATATAATGGAGTAAACACCGACTGATATAACATTTAAAAGAGAAATTAACACAATTAGTAAACATAACTTTAAAACAACAGTAGGAGGCCATCGAAACATCGACCGATTTGTGTTGTGTTTTCTTTTAAACACAATCTGTTTATAAAATCCGTAATACAAATTCAAAAGCGATGTCTGTGACGCTATAATTGTTTTTAAAAATTCAATGCTCTTACAAACTTATTACTATGAGTACCCTTACCTTCGGTCCTACAACTCCTGGTTCTCCCATCTCTCCTTGGTCTCCCATCACCCCCTTAAAAAGTAGTTAAATTTTCAATCATATAGTATAGTGAACCGCTTCAAAAATCTGGGCAAAAATAATGCACGGCAATACAAACATGAAGTTCTAATAAAATATAAGCAAAGACAAAGATGACTTTCCTTAGAAGCTATTAAAGCTTCAAGGAAAAAATTAGGTGAAAAAGTATACAGCAAGCGAAAATCGGAGAGGCGCTTTCGCAGTAAGGGCAGTTATGGACGTTACAAAGTTTTGTTGTTGCATGAATGTATTTGCTTTATGTACTTTCCATGGTTAACTTCCTCTTTCGCTGTTTTACGTGCGTACGATATGATACGTATTGCAGATTCCAGACTGAGTTTCCATAGACAATTAATGTCACTTGGTTTACAACCGATGGTTGCAGTTTGCTTGTTAGTTATAGTGTGTGCGTGTTTACAACGAGTAATGAGATGAAGGCAATAGTACAATAATAAAATACAAAAACATGGTTATTAAGGCACTTTTTCGGGCTCGTGTCCATCACTCTTCAGCTGGTTTATTAGCTAAATAAACAGCCTTAGTTCAAATATAGAAAATTTACTTTACTGCATTCAATTAGAATACAAACTAGTCAACTAAATATAAAATACCAAAAAATACAAATAAAATTATTTAAATTGTGCAACATGAAAAAAGGAATATCACAAATACGAGCTAATAATGAATCATTTTCCTGCACGCTAATTCCCTCAGCCTCTTTATTATGAATAAAGCTAATGAGTACATTAAGCCTTAACAATATCCCAAATATACGTTCATGACATATAAAGAGAATCCCTATACAAACCAGTACCTAAACGCAAGGAAGGGCCGAATAAGAAGAGTGAATGGGGTTTTTAAATAAAAATTTTAAACTGGGGGTGGTTCATTATAAGATGGGCGGGGGCAATGTTACCCTTACTTGAATTTTTCAAGCAATTGCTGTTGCTCATACGTATCTAAATTGGAAGAAAAACGATTATTATGCAGAATAGTCATTACAGGTTGTTGGTAGTTTGAAATAACTTCTCTTTAAAGGGAGGGGGCATGGAAATTTACGGGCCAGGAACTTTCATAATTTTCAAAACTTTGTGGGATCATAATGAAAAGCTATTCTGGGTGAAAATTATAAAAAATCCCATTTGACCCTTGCAACTAAGCACAGAAAAGTAGAATGAAACTGATTCTCATAAAATATTACCTTTTCTCCATCATTGCCTCTATTTCCTGCTGTGCCATCGATACCAACGAAACCCTATGGAAGTAAAAACTTTTGATGTCAACAGATAGATTTTGAAATTCCACTTTTTAGGAGCGGCGACAATAAAGTATTATTGTCTGTCGCACTTCAAAAATTACAACTAAATTTTAATCACGGGCGTGATTAAAATTCTTCAAAAGCAGTAGTTCAAGGCTTAAGGACTTTGTGTTCATCTGTGATCATAATATTGGAAAAATGTGAAGTCAAAAATAGTTTTACATTGACAAATACCTACATACTAAATTCATTTACACACTAGTTCTATACTACAATCATAAGATATCATAACAAGTGGTAACAAAGAGTGACATCAATTGTTAATAAACTTCCGTGTTACATTTTGCATCGCTACTACTTATGACGCTGGGACGATATAGTAGGATGATCAAAGGATTGGTTTGTCCTTGTGCACCTTTGAAATCATGCTTACCACAATTCCTTCCATTCCCGGTTTTCCTTGCCTTCCTGGATTACCAACCGCTCCCTGCAATGAGATTTTAACACCCGTGTTATTATCGAAGGTGTCCAAAAGAAGACATTGCCGGTCGACCATTGAATAGTGGTCTGCCGCATACTACGTCAATACATAAGCTAAGATCAAGTGTCCCCACTACCAGTGGCGGTTTTAGGAGATAGCCGAACCGGTCCGCGACATGATTCTTATGTTTTCATGGCCTACGAACAAAAATAAATTGAACACCTCTGCCCCACACTGCTGCCTTCAGCAAAAAGTAAATAACAACCTGGTCCAAAACTGTATGTGTCTTGACATGCAAAGAAAAATGAAACACTCACACTATCTACCCGGAAAAGGTAAGTGTCCTGTTACCATAAAAATAACTAAAGTTATGGACTGAATATAGTCGGGTCTGTGTTACTGTACTACATGATGCTGTAAAGCACTCTACTTGGTAGAGAAATAACTTTGTTAAATCCCCATCCCATCCTAAGGCTATATTACATGGTACTGGATTGATGCAGAATAAGCTGCTCAACTGCACGAGACGCCTGTTGTCAGATACACATCTGTGACCTACTCAGGTACAGGAGCTGCTCCTCTGGAGAAAATCGCACCAAAACGTATCCGATACACTTCTGGTAAGATATCTCAAGGCTTCCCTGTACAAAATCTGTCCCGGAGCCTCTCTTTCGTTATAAGGTGTTGCACAATCGAATGATTACGTGATCAGTTGATACATTTATCCTTTGCGAGGATGAGAATAAAAGAGACATCTAAACTCCGTCAACCAGTTAGCAAGGCCATGCCTGAAATCATGTAAATCGCACAAAAATCTGATCAGTGATATAGGTTCAGGCTAACTGATATCCTACGTTATTCGGTGACGCTTAAAAGGGGCCATAAATAAATATTCAATACATAAAAATGCAATAAAACATAATTAACAGAACCTTTCTTGGATTAAAGTAGAACAGTAACAGACAAGCAATTGATAGTAGTACCTCTTTCCCTCTCGCGCCTCTTTCCCCCTCCGGTCCTCTGGAACCTGGATGGCCCTAGGAGAACAACATTATGCTTGAAATATATTGACAACATCAATGACTTCACTATTTTCCCTAAATCACAGGCTTCTAGAAGTATTTATACCGTACGCCTTCTAATTGGGGGGGGGGGGGGGGGGGGCCAAAAAAAAAAAAATATGGAATAGGTGGCAAGGGAGAGGACATGTTTCGGTTTTTTTTTAAGTGCCTTTTACAAA
>JAAAKL020003225.1:10997-23729 GCA_010016065.2 Carybdea cf. marsupialis auct. non (Linnaeus, 1758)
CGGGGTTTGCTGGGGGGGTGTGTTGAGGGGGGGGGGGGGGGGGGGGCGATTGAATAAGCACTCTTATTGAATAAGTGCTCAAGGAGAAGACATGTTTACGTTCTTATGTAGCTGCCTTATACAAAAAATGACACCTTCAATAGTATGATTTACACGGAAAGTTGGGGTTATAAAGGAAAGGAACATACCAACTTTACATATAGTAACAGCAGCTGAACAACCAAGCCAAGCGCAAATTTGGGAATTCCATAATTATTTGACGGGCAAGATCATCACCAACGTTATTTCTATTCAACACAATCAAAACGTCAGTGTTGCTCCTCAATATCCAGTGACCCTTTTTCGGGAACCAACTGTTTCATGGCCCCGCGTTTCATTGGCCAAGAAAACGTATCTGCCAGCATTAATCTTCAAAGTAAGTAGTGTATTTAAACTAAATCCATCCGAGCAATTTAGATACTCCTGACCCAACACTGCATATTCTCCCCTGAATTGCGAGGTGATCCACGCCGCCAAAGCAACTCCGAAAAACTCATTCAGTCATAGACCACGCATCCTCCCAAGAAAACACTAATCAAATCAAGCACTCTTTCATCAACCTATCACTACATTCATCAATCTAGCACTATTTCATCAACCTAGCACTCCCCCATCAGTCTACCACTCTTCCAATAAACTAGCACTCCTTCCATAAATCTGGCAAACTTCCATCAGCCTTGCGCTTTTCCATCAACCTAACACTCCTTCCATCAACCTAGCACCCTTCCATCAGCCTAGTACTCCTCCATCAAGTTACCACTCTTCCATTAACCCAACACTCCTTCCATCAACCTAGCACCCTTCCATCAACCTAACACTCTTCCAACAACCTAGTACTCCTTCCATAAATCTAGCACTCTTCCATCAACCTAGTACCCTTCCATGAATCTACCACTCTTCCATCAACCTAGCACCCTTCCATTAACCCAACACTCCTTCTATCAACCTAGCACTCCTCCATCAAGTTACCACTCTTCCATTAACCCAACACTCCTTCCATCAACCTAGCACCCTTCCATCAATCTAACACTCCTTCCATTAGCTTAGCACTCCTTCCATCAACCTAGCACTCTTCCAACAACCTAGTACTCCTTCCATAAATCTAGCACTCTTCCATCAACCTAGTACTCCTTCCATAAATCTAGCACTCTTCCATCAACCTAGCACCCTTCCATCAATCTACCACTCTTCCATTAAACTAGCACTCCTTCCATAAATCTGGCAAACTGCCATCAACCTAGCGCTTTTCCATCAACCTAACACTCCTTTCATCAACCTGGCACTCTTCCATCAACCTAGCATTCTTTCGTACTCTAACACTCTTCCATCATTCACACAAATGGTGTGGCTAATACGTGAACACGGTATATGAAAAATGCAAGTACATAAAAATATGATATATTTTTCAAACTTACCGGTTTCCCATCTTGTCCCTGCATTCCCCTGCGCCCCGGAAGGCCTCGCTGTCCCTAAATGAAGCCGTCATAAAGTTCGTAAGTAGTAGTGATATTCTACAACAAAATTGTGTAATCTAACTGTCGGGACAATTCGGACCTAAATGCATTCATAAATCAATCATAATCAGCTCGGTCCAGTGTTATTACACAGTAGTCTTTATCCTTTTATTAGAAAACATGGTTCTACCTGCTTTGCAGTTTTTTCAATCAAGTGAAATTATACTTAAACTGTAGTTTTTGTGTGTACCAAACGCAAAACATTTGTAGTTCCTTTCCAACTGATTAAACCGTTGACTTTTCCGCACAATCAGTTCAACAAATTAATAGTATTTACATTATAAACTCAATAAGCAATATTTAAACATCACTTTTAATATCTGAATTGGTTATACTCCTATATTTCTTTACATGCCAACATGCAATTGTCTTCACTATTTGATGATACATCTAGAATCACCGTCTTTTTCTCATCTACAATCGGCTTACGCAATTGTATAGTTCGCTCTAACGTTGCCACAGTCAACAACTTTTACAATATGAATAAATTTCGTTTGCTTCTTTATGCCATGTGATGCAATTGCCTTTATTACATACACTATTCTATTGTACATTTAGCATTTCACTATACATATCTTATTCCACTATCCATTTACTGTTTTCTTATGCACCTAATGTAGAATCACAATGATTTTCGGCCGCTACTGTAGGTTTACCAAATTGCAACGTTCGCTATAACGTTGTCACCTACACCATTGCTCACGCTGAGGTTACCTGGGCTATTACGCCTTGTGGACGTGCTCATAATAGTATGTTACTGTAGTAAGCAACAACACTAAGAACATCATGAGGGTACTTGCAAACTTCCTTACTCAATAGGGAGTTTTCGCAACACATGACGAGCCACTAGACGACGACGACATTATAGAGAAATGAATGGGACTAGCGCTAATGCGCATGCTTTATTTAGGTCATTCCCCACCCGCCTCTCGTCATCCACTAGATAATTTTCACGTCAACTAGATAACGAGGGAAACTACTGCTGATTTTCGATAAAAAATACCAGTATTTGGTTCATTATTGTTAGGTTTTCTTAGAGATTACAGAACAAGGGTTCATGTTTTGATGTGTTTGCGAATAAAATCCAACACAATGCGTCATAGTAGGAAGTTTTCGTAACAGATGACATATCACGATTGAAAATCAAGCTCAACTGTAGCACTCATTTCCCAAAGCACGGTAACAAATCGGAGTACTGCCATGGGTTAGTAAGTCTTTTTAGAAAAAGACAGAAGGCCTCTAACCCGTCATATTTCCCGCGGTTGTCACAATGTCCTGGTATCTTTATTGCCTCAGATAGTCTGGCTATATCATTCCTCTTGAAACGATCCAACAGTACACTCGCTGTTTGACAGTTCTTCCAAGTCGAATATCTCGTAATTTCAATACGGCATAACAAAATTCGATGTGTAACTTGTATCATAAAGATGGGAAAGTGATAAAACCGGCATCGTAAGCCAACAAACCACACTATATTTCTCCAAATAACATCTTCCGACCTTCTCACAGACATCCTTTTACACCTTGATCTTCAAACAACAAATAATGGACTACGCGCTCGACGGCTTGCGAAAGCACAATTTAGCAGACGACAGGTCGCCAACTAGTGTCCAAGCTTCTCTCTCTAATCTCGTCGTCGTCTGGTGGATCGTCATCTGTTGCGAAAACTCCCTAATGCAAGCGCAACGTTAACAACCTCTGAGCGCAAAGTTTGCTTTGCTGGTCATATGCTTTTCGATGAACCGAAGGAAAATAGTGAGTTTTAAGATTAACAGTAGAACTGATAAATAGATCATTCTGTTAAAAGGAAAATTCTCTAGAAAGTACTAGTACCCTCCTGCTTCCCAAACGAGGGTTATGGTGAAAAAGACGGCCAAGTTGTCTGATAGTTATTGCAGAGATCTAGGAAATGTAAGTAATTTTCAGCGGTTCGTGGTTTATTATCAAATCTAGAGCATTCTGATTGCGTTGATTGTACTCTTATAAGTGAGTCCATGTGCAACCATTTGTTTTTGTATTCTATGATCCATAAGTTAAATAAATAAAGTAGGCCCTAGTTTGAAAGCATAACAATATAGTAGTTTGAAAGGGTTAAAATAATTGGGGTTACTAAATTTGTAATGAACACTATTTTAAGACGTTTCACTTTTACCTACTTTGAACATTACACCATCTATAGACATAAAGTATAATGTAGCCTCTTACTAAGTGGTAGTATCATGTCCAGCAGTTTTATATCGCCTTTGCAGGCCTGAATCTGAGGGGTGCGAAGGGGGTATGCTCCCCGTAAGTGAAAATATCTCAGCCCCCCCCCCTGCGCTGCTAAAAAATTAAATCCAACATATTTTTATATGAAAAGCAAGAATATATCGCACGAAGATGCACAATCTATTTTCTTTGTATTTAGATGTTTTAAGATAAGCAAATGCAAATCAAATTCTTCGTCTTATTTTGATTTCAAGCAATCCCACACCGTTAGAGCACCTCCGAGAGAAAGAGTTCCGCCCACTATTAAAAAAATTAATCTGTTTAAGCGCCCCTGCCCATTAAGTGCATTTAATCTCCTGGTGTCAAAGATTGTATTCAAAGGTTTACCACATCTGACAACACCCACCTTAAGGTGTGCCCGTCATGGGCATGACGGAAACCTCAATATAGCTTGAGCCTCTGGTTTCAAACTGATTTTATGGTTCCTAAGAAAATAAATAGGTTCTGGATCAGAGTAAATTGCCTATTCTTTAGTACCAGGAATATGTTTAAGTAAAAGCAACTAATACCAGCGACGAGTGCTGGCAAAAACTATTGGTAAAGAGTACCAGTAAAAACTATTGGTAAAGAGTACCAGCAAAAACTATTGGTAAAGAGTACCAGCAAAAACTATTGGTAAAGAGTACCAGCAAAGGGCAGTACAAAAAGACTCACAAAAATCACTAACGAGAAGCCATAAGCAATCTCCCAGATGCTCGCACCTGTGTTAAAATGCTCTTAGAAGTTTTCGAAAACAAGATATTAAAATACTAAAATGGGGTCACTTCCAAAATCAAGAGCAAATCTATTGTAAGTCGATTCTGTCTGTGGCTGAAACTTTCTACATTTCGGTTGAAAGTGAAACAGTAAGTGTTCTCTCTGCCATTTCACTAAAATAGATCACTTCAATTTTAAGAAGCATTCGAGTGGATGATCATTGCGTTGCATTTCGACGAAGTTGATGGAGGTACTTCATTACACAACTACCACGAAAACAATAACAAATAATAACAAATGTTGAATGCACACTTAGTCTATTTTCTTCAATGGTGTCATTCTAATCCAGTCGCTAGGAATTACAGAAATCACGATATTACTTTTAAAGGGTGAGTTCGACGTTATAGTTCGGATCCCCTTTCCTTAAGTAGGCTACTAACGAACACAAGCCCCAAGTGAGTAGTTTGCGATTGCAACTTCCTTGCTCTTCCTTCCTACTCTTTACATTGACAATCTTGAGACAATCTTTGGCGAAGTTTTTCAGATACATAGAAAAAAACTTTAGAAAATTCATCAGAGGCTGGTTTAAATTCTTTCAGAGTTTTCTCTAGCTCTTCCCTAGCTCTCTGTAACTTGTTGCGTTCAATTGCTCCAATAATAGCGCCAGGTATCAGAGTGATCAGTATTACCAAGGCCGTGACAGCCACTGCTGGGCCTGCCATGGTGCCCACAGCACTAACAGCTGAAGCGGCAGCGGCCAAACGCTTTACCCTGTATAGCAGAGTCAACGCAGCGATACCTATATGGAGAAGATAAAAAGGTGGGAAAAATCTTTAATACGTAATATACCAAATAAAACCACGTAGTCTTCCTTCACTGACAGACGGGCAAACACACAATTTATGAATTCCGTCCCTCGAGTCATCACTTACAGCGATTGTTGAAAGTTTCTTTCTTGTGCTCTCCCTTAATTTAATGTACTGAGTTTTAATTATTTGCTTGCTCCTTTTGTTTCGATGTTTATTCCAAAGTAACAACATTTGCGGTGCGATGGCTCAGTGCTTCAGTCTGCTTGTACGAGTGCAGAACGTTCCAGGTTCAAATCCCACTATGGGCAATTTGAAAATTTGTCTGTTTGATAAATTTGTAAAGTGAGCCATCAAGATGGCCGTCAACCCATCGGGTCATCCTTCTGAGGATGGCAAATGCAAACATAAGGAGGAAGGATTTTAGGCAGTGGACTGTAGGCTGTGTTTCACATCTTGATGGAAGTGAATATCAATACATTTGACGGTGTTTAATACGCTTCATCGATCAGTTAAAATGTCTAAGTGAGGAGTATCGATCGAAGTCAAATTTAAACAGCTGGGGCACCGTCCCCTTTAATGATTGACCCCAGTCATGACGAAGAGATATCTCGTACTTAGCAAGCAAACAGGAAACAGTTTCACTCGAGTTGAAATCATACTACGCAATACAGGTATATACAATATATAAAGCTGTTTATTACAGATAAAAAGCAAGCACGCGAAGTTTACTTGCTCACATTAATTTGTTTACATTTTATATTTCTCTTTTCGTTCGGGCCGTATTTTCGGTCTTTTTGGATGGGGAGGGGTACGATACTACAGTAGTGCCTGGGCCTATAGCCCCCGCAAGCCCCCCGTGGCTGCCCCTAAAATTAGCCAAAAGGTTTGCGTAGACAGGTTGCGTGTCAAGTCTCCAAGAAGACATAAAACCACAAATACAATAAAATAAACGGGACTTCTTTAACTACTGTTTGACTACTTGCTCTTGGTATACTAACCTTCGCCCTCAGACTCTACAAAATTACGAATCCGACTACCTGAATAAAAATCCTCCACACTGCCTTAGCAGAAACAAACATACCTGATGAGCCTCCGGTCAGAAATGCTACGACCGTGCCAACGATCTCAAGAGTCTTCAACTTTGTAATGAAAGACGTAGTTGTTACCTTGAAATCTCGATAAAGACTAGGTTCAATTTTTTTGGCCAAGAGCTTGTCGTACGGCTTTATAATCCTCTGCAACTCCTCCAATTTTTGGACAAGCAGATCAATGTTGTACTTAACTGGTTTACTTTCATCAATGCAGATTTGTCCGATTTCCCGTCTTAAAAGATACTGATTCAGAGTTGATATTAGTACCTTTGTCGCATCGAAAGTTCGTGCTAAACAACTGTAAACTTCCTGTTCATAACGAATGACGGTTTCCCTTTGCTCGAACTGTCTTCTGTAGAAGATTGTGTCAGAGACCGACATTTTGTCTGATTTATCCAAACTCCTTTGCCTTTGTGTTTTCTACCCTGATGACGGGTTTCCCCCTGCTCACGAGATTCTTAGAATTGATAGACATTGCCTCTCGTGTCTAGGTGTCTGGTGCATGAAGGGAAAGTACCTTTAGCATTTTAACTAAAGACTTGTATTTGTGTCAAGAGAGCAAGATTACACGAAAGAATATTTACATTATAGTCTTTATTCCAATAGTTTTAAATGTCTTATTAGGGCAATAAAATATCTGCCATTTGTGTGCCCTGAATTACCCTCCATCTCCAATTATCTCCAGCATATATCTTTGATGGAAAAGAAGTCGCTCTATTGTCTGCGCAGTTCTAGGAACTAAGTCTGCGGAACGGGGAATTCCCCTATTCTTGGTGTACAAATTTTGAACATCGTCTCGCATGGTCATTTCTTATTTCAGGATGTCGTGGACGGATATTCTCTACCCTGGTAACAGAGAGCGGCGCAACGCCGTCGTTCGTTATGTGCAGAGACTCTACGGTTATTTAGATCGTTCATTTGATGCCACAAATGAACTAATATCGATTTTAAACAAGTATGTAATGAAGGAGAAGATTCAACAGATTGTGCTGAAAGAAAGCGAAACAATCAAGTACAATGCGGATGTCCTTGTCAAGAAATTGGAGGAAGCACAAAGGGTTGTAGAGAATTATGACAGCATTTTGGCCAAACAAATGGAGCCAGATCTCTACCGAGAGTTGAAAGTAGCTGACCTGTCTTTCACTGAATCAGTCAGGACTGCCGAGAAAGTGAGCTCAACCGTGATCGCTATCTGTGGAGGTGTAGCAGGTATGATGATCTGTTTTATTTGACAAAAAAAAGATAGGAAATAAAACTTTTTTTAACTTGAACGTGCTAGGGAATGAGTGAGTAACTAAGTTTACCATGCACATGCAACTGTCGGTTTAAAACCTGTGCTTTATGCAATTTTTCAACACTAAACTTAGAGTTAAATATCATGTGACCATTCCAGTCGCGATTACGTTGCTCATATTTTGATTCTTTCTCTCCAAGGGTCATCCTCCTCTCAACAACTCATTTATCACTCGGTCCCTTCGACCCAGCAGGGCGCCACCCCTCGTGTAATAGTGAACTTTCTTGAAGTATTAGTAAATATGTAAATTTAAAGGGCCGCAGCGACGGGGACAGGGGCCATGGCTCCCCACTTTTTGGAAGAAAAGATCTGTATTTATAATTTGTGATGCTCAAGTACCCTGAGTCACTATTCATATTCTCTGACTCGGAAAATTGATGGACGCATGCTACGCGAATCCAGATTCAATACAACTTTTAGATAAATGCCGGGGAGGTGCGTCCAATGAGGTAAGTGGGGCATTGCCCCACCAGAAATTTTCAAACGAAAAATGGTTTCGTTAAAAACGTGCACAAAGGCACCATCATGCCGAAATTAGATTATCAGAAATCAGCTTAACGGTGGTAATCACAAAATTGGCTGATTGATGCTTACTCTATTGGGCCAGATTTTTCGGGGCATAACTCATTTTTGCCCCTTAAAAGTTGGATTTGTCTTTAAAGTTACGATAAAATCCCAGGAAGAGTGTGTCCGAGTATTCAATGACTTCTAGTTAGAGAACATTACAGAAACATAGTATTTCTTCACTTTTAAATATTTGTGACGGAAGAACTCATTTTTCTGTCTTTTCATCACTTGCCCGCTGCCCGTGATTGTGATTCTCCTAAAAAAATTTGTTTTGCTAAACATTTTGGGGCTATAGCCCCTCCCGCAGGCCTTCCAATTATGATGCTAGCCATGTCATTTGTCATTGAAGGAACTGAAATTACCGGCAAATCTAGCCTCCTCTTTTAAAACTTTAGTTGGCTTTGTTTCTCTGAGATTTCACTTATTTTATAAACACAAAGTAAAAGCATGTTACCGACCAGTTTCCCAGCTAATTTAACAGGCCAGCCTATGCTGATAAACTTTCTCAAGAAATACAAGCGTCTTAACGTTTCTGTTTTTGTTTTCACTATACAGGCTTTCTGGTTTTAAAGTGGCTAAGCGGAACAAAATACATCACACAAGCTGCTTCAAGTATGAGGGCCATTGGCTTGTTGGCTGTAGCATCACTTACTGTTTCAATTTTGACCCTTGCTGTTGACTTGATAGTGAGTGCCATTATTGGTGCTGTTGAACGCAGCAAGCTGGAGGCTGCTATTAAAGGCCTAGAGATGACTGTGGAGGAATTTGAGCCAGCCTGCAAAGAATTTTGCCAAAGTATTTACACTGTGTCTGCGAAATTAGAACTACAATTTTAAATGTACATCTAAGAAGAAAGCATTTTGGCCGGGAGCATCTTCCAAAGATGTATATGCCAGTCTTGTAGGGATGTTAAACAATTTGTTCCTTGTTTCTTTAAACTGAAACTTGAAACTATAATCATACGGAACCCACGACTTATCAGTGGGTTGAAATTGAATTAAACCAACCCCCCCCCCCCCAAGAAAGCAGGCCGCTAGTCCCCTAAAACACATCCTCAACTCTCTCAGACATCCATGTGCGAAAACGAGACAGCTTAAGCATAATGCGGAGGGAAAGTGATGACATCAAAAATCAAAAGTTTTGGAAAGAGTAAGGTTTCGACTCAAAATATCAGAAGGCAACCCTGGAATAGGCTATTTCCCAAAATACCATACCTGTAGTGTATATAGTGTTTAAACTAGAGGCGTCTGAATTTAAAAATCTCTGGTCAAAACGCTGTCAAGATAGATTCCTTGATTCCTCACGTTAGGAACCAGCATTGAATACTAATGTTTTGTCAGAGAGATTTAAAACTTTGAAAGCTGATATCTCGGTGTTGGGAAAGGGCAACATTCTCAATTATGGCAATTGACGTTCTTACTAATAGGGCAACATGAAAATTGGGAATTTTTCCAAGCTTTAAACATTCTCTAAATCATGACGTCACACTTTTTCTCCGAATAACAGTAAGCTGAATATTATTGATGTAAACAATTTAACACTATAACAAAGTGTTGCTATTCACAGAGCTCAAATAGAACATCAGAACTAAAAACTTCATTTATAATGTAACCAAGATGTTCCTATGAGAGAGGTACTGTCCATTTGTAAACTCGTGTGATACTCTGTCATTTTATTTTTAAAAGATTTTATTGCTAGCTTTTGTAAGTTGACACTTTATTGGATAGGAGGTACGATAAAAGTACCTTTTGAATTTTGAAAGTAACTTTGGAATTCGTTGCCATTGGGAGGCTGATATGCACTTAGGGTTTAACGTTTTTAGACTGCAGGCCTTCCATAAAATGGAACAACTGGTGATAATTAAAAGAAGTGGAATACTTTTAATTTTTTTTTCTTTAAATGTGGGGTCATGATAAAAATGCTATAAGAAGTATGTGAAAATTTGACACTCCCACTTTTTACCAAACGAGAGGAGAATGATCGATGAGTTAGGTGTTACTTGGATATATTAACGTATGTTTCGAGGTATGTTGTTTAGATTACACGAATGAGTTTCTACTGACTTACGAACATCGTTTTCTGTTTTCAAGTGCCTGGCTGTATGTGCTGAGCTTGTATATCGAAATCTAGCAATATAAGTAGCTTAATAATCAACTTAACTATGGCTACTTATTAATGAGATAGTTGTTGTAATTGGACTGTATGATTAGAACCGTACAGATTTCTATGACTGATAGCAGAGGCAAATTTACGTCGTCTCTTAGATTAAGTTATACTACGAGTTTTGGCTTATCTTGCCAGGGACGTAGGAAGCATCTCAAACTTGGGGGGTGGGGGCACAACAGTCAAAGGGCACATTTTCACTTATACAATACTTTACTACGTTTTGGATTTAAGAGTGACTAAAAAGGCACTTTTTGCTTTAGTGCAAAATCTTGGAAGGGTATGTGCTCCCAGTGTCCCCGGTTCCTATGCCCTTGCTTGCTATCATTTTCCCTTCTTAACCACCAGTGACATGAATATTGTAATAAAGCGTATCTGTCCAAACATCATTTAACTAAGGTTATTTTCAAATTCACGGGATTGGAGGGTGGGGTGTGAAAGTACGTTCCCGAATTTTAATCCTAGTAACCCTACGAATGTGCGTCTCTTAGTTATGAACTTTAGTGGTATCAATAAGAGATCAATAACCTCAAGGAAAACATTTGTATTTTCCAATCGGCGATGCTACTGCAATACCGCAGCTAGAAATCAAGAAGTGATGCAAAACTGTCACTTGTGCCACTCGCACGTAATGCCTGAAGTCTACCTTATTTTTTACGTTTTAATGATTCTTGAAAGAACGGAATGTGCGATGAGGCACACACCATGTGTACCCCTAAAACGAAGATCATTGTTAGTATCTTTCTTGTGAAAATTTCGTGTAGGTACATTTTAGGTGGTATCAACAACGTCAAGTATTATTAAGCTTTCTTTAAGTAGCAGAACATTTTGTATCAGTTGTGAGGGAAGATACTGATGGTTTTATAATAAAGCGTTTGATTCAGTAGTATAAGAAGGAACGTGTTACGTAATTACCGTTCGACCGAATAATTTAGGAAATGCCTAGCGGACTTATGACAATCATTAGGTGGGGGGAAGGAGGCACAAACGATTATGAGAAAGTAAACATCAGGAAAGATTTCCATGGAATTTGGTGATGAATAGTTGGAGAGACTGAACATTCCGCTTGACCTTGCAAAAGGGATATCCACACAATACGGGGGTGCGCTGAACGATTTTTCTGATACGTTAATTTGTCTTTTAAACATTTAGTTCAGAGTTTAAAAAATAATAATTATCATCCCAACTAAGATGATTAAAATCTTGGTGGTAACATAATGATGTAATTTATGTTGGATTAGATGAGAAAACATTGCGAGTCTGAAGTACGTGAGAATTGTTATTTGCCGCGACTCTCACTAGATTTAAAAGACGCTGTCAATAAGACTTATATGCAGCTCCGCTACTAAGAGCCACAGTGCATAGCACTATTGTTGCCTTTTTGCTAAGTGCCTAATCAGATGCATGTTCAGAGCCGTGCAAAGCCTGGTTTCCCCCAAGCGGAAAACGTCGAGATGATCGACATTTTCCGCTGCTCCACGTGCGCAGTAGTAGTCACTTAATAATATCTAGCAATGTCGCCCCGACATTTTAGAAGTAGAGAATACTAGAAATCAGTTCTACTTTTCGCTGCTCACAAAATCCCGATTCAACGCCCCACCAAATGAAATGAATCATCTCTGGCTAGTAATGGTGGAAGTCAAAGCAACGCGGAAGTGCTGAATAATAGGCAGGGGGTCTTTAATTTCCAGAACAAAGTTTTGAAAAAAAGAGCATATGGAGTTTCGAGAAAAACTACGAAAGTACATTTATACTTCTCATCATTACATTTGTAGTTTACACAAATACCTTTTCATCACTGAATTGCAGCCAAAACGAAAAACCGTTTGCATACATTCAGTGGAAATTCTGCAGTCCTCGATATCCGAGTCCGAATTATCGTCAATACGTAAACGTTTAGGAACACACATTTCCCGTTCCGTTTCTGTGGTTACAGGGGCGGGGAACAGGGGGAAGCTGGGGGCCATGGCCCCCTAAAGATTTGCCAAATCTCTTGTTTTTCTGTGACCACTTTTTAGCTTTATCAAAATTGAAATTGATTGCAACACGCATTGTGTCACATTCACAGCAAAATATGCATATTGAGACACAACCGATTTTGCTTTTGCATACTGTGGAACCATGATCAGCTCCTACAAGGAAACAACCACCTCGGGTTTCAAAAACACCACTAAGCAATGTGACTCTGCCATAGGGCAGCACTTGCTTGAAAAGCCAGACTGTGCCAAAATGTATACGGACGATCGCTTCCGCATAATTGGGAAAGCTAGATCTGCTTTTCACTTGGCCGT
>JAAAKL020003226.1:0-23728 GCA_010016065.2 Carybdea cf. marsupialis auct. non (Linnaeus, 1758)
TACTATTACTACTACTACTATTACTACTACTACTATTACTACTACTACTGCTTACAACAACAACAACAACAACTACTACTACTACTACTACTACTACTACTGCTGCTGCTGCTACTACTACTACTACTATTACTACTTCTACTACTGCTACTACTGCTACTACTGCTACTACTGCTACTATTGCTACCACTGCTGCTGCTTCTGCTGCTTCTGATATTTCTAGAGCCTTTAGTATCACCAACTTGTACTAGTATTACTATTATCAGAATGATTATTTCAACGAAACAATAGGTCTCCAGCTTCAAGGGGTGCATCATATGGATCAAAGTCACCTGGGCCAAATACTGCAGCCTCGAGGATACCAAGAGCCCAACATGCGTCACAAAGTGCTGAGAGATCACGTTCCCCTTCACCATCTCAATCAAGCTCGTCGTCTAGTGATCAAGTGTTTAAGCCGGGACCTGCAAGTGTGACAGTTAAAACAAAACTGCAGTTGGTAGACTTGGCTGGAAGTGAATGTGTTGGTAAGTACGAGTTGGTACTTTTAGTAATTTCTTTTAAAATTATTGGCGAGAAGACGAGCTCAGAGTATACACTTAAATGGGTATGTAAGGAGATCATGAAGCTAATGACGATCATTTAGACTTCTTATTTTTCATGTAATAAACAGTGAGTTGAGGCCTTGGTAAACCCCGCTGAACAATACAACTAATATTCCTAACAATCCGTATATGTATCAAACAAATATGAGACTGTACAAATGTGATTTTACTGACTTGTTAAACGATAACACTTTTATGTTGTGCCCAAGAGGCGTCAGGTGAAGGGAAGATAGTTATTTCACAGAAATATTATGCTTGAAGCCCTTTAAAAACTCATGTACCGATTGTGATGCAATGTTTTTTAAATCGGCGAGATTATTTCCATCACGTGTCTGTGATCTTTTGCACACACATGTTAACATTACAAACTATCATATCAAGGGATGAATTACTTGGAGAAGGTTAAAGCTACATGCCTGAAGGACTTTCAATGATACTAGGAGGGAAATTCTGCTGTCATATGCTCCAAACTTACAAGGGTTTTACGTTTGCAAGACCCAGGTACCCTCTTTTTGGATTGTCTAAGACATCCTACATTAGAAACCGGCAGAAATTACAGCCCTCTATTCAACAATGTGGATTAGACTCTAAGCGACTTCTATTCGTTCATTAAGGGGACAATTCGTGTACACATGAACAGGTACGCGCTTCATTAATTTATCAAACCCACGTTTTATATCATCGATATTACACTTTATACTTTGAAAGATTTCAAATACCAATTTTAATACCTACGGAAGGCGCAAAGTACCATTGAATTGCTAAACGGAAGGTTACAAATGTCAAAACTTTGGAGGGGCACGAACCATCCCCCTATGATGGGTTCTCGTGAAAGTGTTAGTCAATAGTTATCTTGTTAAATATTTCCTCTCCCAATTCTACAGAAGGATTGATCTTGCTCGGGATAAATCTAATTTAGAAGGCTAATGTCCGATAATTTCAAATTAGAGTCATTCTAAGTAAGTCTGAACTTAAGGGTGTGACCTTATATTCTTCCTAGGAAGCAATCTCAAGACTGCTAAAGGTCGAATCCTGTGTCAGGGCCCCCAATGTTAGCGCTAAACTGCTGTTTCGAATTGAAGTGTTTTGGCCAAGACAATGTGAATCTAGAACTTCAAACTCATAAGTGCCCCAACTTTGGAACTCTAATTATTATCTCAGTAGAGTTGTAAGTAAGGCCTTCGTATTTATGGTGTGTTACAGGGCAAAGCTCTGTCATGCATCCACCCGTAATGCTATGCCATGCAACACGTAATACTATGGAACACGAATCCAGGTCAAATTTTATGGACGGTAATGTTGCCTATATCTACCTTGTTATTTTAGGTGGATTAATAGGGGCTTTTGCTGTTCCTACCTCCCCTAAGCAGGCCTTTTTTTTGTGAAAACTACTATTGAATTGAATACATTGTATGTTCATCTTAAGGAAAAAAGCAAATAAGGCAAAATGTGTAGTTGGGCATTTAATTGTCGGGAAAAGCTGCAGTGCAGGTGTTCTTGTGGGGTGATAATGCTGTCGGTACCACACCATGGCTTCTTGATGAGTACTATGGCATCGATAGTAGCCCAAAATAATGTATTTGCTGTCAAAATGCCAGCGACGTTTCGTCTTTACAGTTTTAGTGTTGAATCCAATTTATTTCTCAACAGGAATGTCAGGGGCTACTGGTGCAGCTTTGCGAGAGACATCGAACATTAACAAAAGGTAAGTTCATGTTTCAGAGAGTGTGTACGAAAAGGGTTTGTGATACCAAAGAATAGCATATGAATACCTGGGCTGAAAAATGACGTCTTGAAGAACTTTTGACGTAGTGCCATAGCAGGAGATGGAAACGGGCAAGGCAGCAAAATCTCATGGCCATAAATTGTCCTTTGATGGTACAATATCGCTGACCAGGGTATGGAGTTATAACTGTATTTGCACTGTATGTTACATTTCTTAAGGTGCTATTTATTCGGGTTTTGAGAGTACGAATAGACTCTTTTTTTAACTTTTAGTTTTAGAAAAATTGTAGTCTGTGCTATTCGATGATATATATGGACTAGACATTTCAAACTGATAATCAAGGCTTCCCATTCTCTCTCTCAAACTAGTGTTAGATTCGTATTGACTCTTAATCTCGCCCTTGAACTTTAAACACGGACATGACCCTAACAGAGCTGATGTATCGGATAGATACGATTGTCAAATTCCCTAGTTCGTTAAATCTGTAGATTTTCCATTCCAGTGACTACTTCCACTGCTTTCAATCTGCATAGCCCTTTACAGTCTTGATCAAGAATTAAGATGGGTGTAATCGTCTTGATATCAGTGCGTGTATTCCCCAAAGTTTGTTTCCATACATGTGCTCATACATATCATCAATTTTTATACTATTTTTATTCTAGTTTGAGTGCATTGGCAGACGTGCTTCAAGCTTTGGCTGAACATCGTCAACATATTCCATACAGGAATACGAAACTAACTCATATGCTACAGGATACTATTGGTAAGAGCTAGAGGAATGATCGGATGTCTTTATAAACTGCTACTACAATTGAGTACCGTTGTTGATCAAAGTCTTCTGTCCGCGTTACGTTCCTTCTCTGTCTGTAAGTAAGATGCTATCTGCTTCACACGGAGTAAAAATCTGTTGCTGGGAGCGTTGCAGTTATTGATCAGTACGTTTCATACTCTTCCTCTTTTCTATTGCTTCCTTTGCGTTCTCTTCATTGTATTTCCTTGTATCTTTTCTTAGCAATTTTCCGATGGCTTTATTTAGCTTGGATGTTCAATTTTGTTTATGGAGAGTGGGGTTTTTACTATGATACATGTATGATTAATCAAAACATTCCGAACTTATGTTAAAACATTTATAGAAAGTAAAATTATTTTTGTCTGGTATCGAGATTCTCACCCACAATATCATCACCATCGTCTCCATTGTAATGGTCGTCTTCGTCCTGATAATGGTGTTCTTCGTCCTCGTAATAGTGGACATCGTCCTCGTAATGGTCGTCCTCGTCGTGATAATGGTGTTCCTCGTCCTTGTAATAGTGGTCCTCGTCCTCGTAATGGTCGTCCTCTTCCTGATTATGGTTGTCTTCGTCTTCGTCCTCGTCCTCGTAATGGCCGTCCTCTTCCTGTAATGGTTGTCTTCATCCTCGTCCTCATCATCACCACCACTCTCATCACAATAGTTAACATCATCGGCGTTTGCATTTCTTATTTAAGGTTTCTCATGTTCCTATCAATTCCTAGCTAAGTTGATATTATCCCTCACGTAGTTTTTCAAAAAGGCAATAAGAGGAGAGTTGGACGATCAGGGATTTGGTTTCTTGCAATTTAAAGATGTGCTATAATCATGACCTTAGCTTTAGAGCGTGTATCTTCCTCTTTGTTGTTTCGTTCATTCTTTTTTTCTTTTATCGAACAGGTGGAGATGCTAAGCTACTTGTGATGCTGTGCGTTTCGCCAGTTCAGAGGTATATCACGGAGTCTCTTCAGTGCCTCGGCTTTGGTTCTCGTGCAAGACAAGTCGCCCGCGGTCCTGCAAAACGAAGAAGGCCCACGACCCCTGCACCACAAACTCTTGCTGGAGGTAAACGCGCCATCGTTATTTAGGACTATAAAACTTACGTTTCTGTTCTTTAAAATAAGTCTGTAAGAAAGAATTTGGCATCCGTAAAGAAAGTTTAGTCTGAGCGAGAGGATCAAGAAGAAGAAGGAAAGGATGCTAAAATTGAGATATAAATGCTTAAACACATCAAACAGACTTCCTATCAATAAGAGGTGTTTAACTTCATAAATGACATACGGGAGAATAAAATATCAATATGTAGACGGAGTATTGGAAACCTTGCGAGAATTTCATTAAGCAAAGAGTGTTTCTATTCTTGAAAGTTATGTATGTAAGTAAGTCACCTAAAATGGCAAAATTACTTTCGGAAATCAAAGAATAAGGACCCAAATGTAAGTAGCACACTTGTCAGTCAAAAATATAACGTGTACTGAAGATGTAAGATCTTCCCTGCAGACGCTTCTTGTATCAGGGATGTGGTGATTCTTCTCAAAATGGTGATGTTAGTCTAGGGAGGATCCCTTACTCAAGTTCAGGGTTTATACCGATATTTGTTTTTGACTCTGGTTGCCACCGTCTCTATTCCCGAAAATAATGGAAATGCAAAAGTAATTCTGAAAAACGTGAGACTAAGAAAAACTCAAAGGATGTTAGTACTGTTGTACAATAATTTGGTCTTACTTGAATGAGTGACGGTTATGGACTCTCTTCAAATGGTGCGAATATAAAGCAAAGAAGTCAAATTTTGACCTGTCCTGTCAAGGGCATGACTATTGATTTTTACAATTCAAAGTGAATTCTGAAATAGCTGTCAATGTGTATGATAGGCAAATATATATATATATATACTCTGAGGAAAATCAGTTTGTCATTACTAGCGACATCAGGCATCTTTTATAAATTGCAAACCTTTTCCCGTTTTTATGGGAAAATTATTTGGGGCCCCCATGCCCTAAAACATAATCTGCGGACACGTCAAGGGATAGGGCTATTGTTCTCTGTAAGATTTCCTTAGCACAAGATCCTCTTATGATGAGTTCTTGCGTTTGGAAATTTCCGTGTTCAGAGGAATGAGTAAATGAAATAACTTCTATGTGGGATTGTCGGGTGACAATAGACCCAACTATGAATCGAGCAGATCACAGTTCATAATGGATAAGATCACAATTTATTACCCTACGGGAACGAAATGTATTTAATCAATAGGTACAGGGGAAGGGGGAAGCTATCCCCGAAGCTTCGAGTACTAGTAAGGTCCAGGGTGAAGACAGGGTGACCACTTCTTGAAAAACATGGGAAATCAAAATGTTTGAAGATGTTTTTGTGTTTGAAAACCAAAAAAAACCAAATTTGTCTGAAATATCCGTAAAAATTAACCTAGAAAATGTCTCTTTGAAGAAAAATGTTGAGAATGAGTAAATATCAATCTCAAGAAGTGCATAATGCCAGAATTTTTGTTAAATGTAAATTCTCATGCTCTGACCTGGTAATCTTTAATTCCAGTCAGGTAGTGCACATTGTACAATACCTTTGTTAAAATTTAAATTGTGCAAGCTTGAAATCAATAAAGATGCATTATTGGGAGCCTATAAAAAATTCTGAACACAACCTGGAAGAAACCCCGAAAAACCAAAAAAACAACCTGGAGTTGCTTTTTTTATCGTGGTAGATACACTGTAAGGTTAAAACGTATGGAACAGAATAAGACTACTTTAGAAGCGGGGTTTATGATGTTTTTATTTTATCGTAAACATTACTTTATTCGTGTCTTCCTCAGATTTTGCCATCTTGAACTCGTCTTTAAGATCAACGCTTGGTGGTAGCTCTGGTAATCTCTCACCGCGAACAGTTGGTGTACACAAAAGGCAGTGATGAAGGAGGAGTTACTGAAGATCAACTTTCGCTGCTGATGTAATCTGAACATAATCGATGGATTATGTATCAATGATGTAAATAGTGGTAACGTCGTGTATGACCACAATCTGAAATCATAGGATACAGAAAACAGATGTCATATTTTATGCTGCTAGAGCTTTTTATAACTAAGGTATTACAGATGCTATGCTTCAAAAGATTATGTAGATTCTACTTGACGGTGTAATCATTATTGCCGATTTTTTGCATTTCTCTGCGTCCTGATTACAATAGTTTTGCCTCAGTATCTAGGATTCCATTTTGATGGGATTTTATTATGGACAGACAGTTGGGACAGAATTATTTACAAAAACAAAGAAGGGAGAGGGGTTGGAGTTGAAGTACGTTCGGAGTGAAAGCTTACTCATTAGTGGGGTGTCGGTTGGTTCCCTGCTGTTGTTAGTGCCTTCAATGGTCTCACTTCGTTAACTTTGACTCCCAATGTCCGTTATACTTTTTGAAATTAGTAGACTTGACATTTTCGTAGTGGATACATTTTGCTAATCAGTTTCGCTAGACATTTGTCACATCTGTAGTCTGAGTGTAGATAGAACACTTTTGCAAAGAATCGAGAGGAAGCCCCGTATACTCACATGTTACTGTCCTCCCCTAGGTTCACCCACGATGTTTGATTGCATTGTATTGTTTTTTATTTGGAATTTAAATACAAGTGAATACATACTGGAGATCGTGTTTAATGAAGCAGACAATATTACCACCAGCTAAAGGAGCCTCAAGGATGTTGAGACATTTGTAGTGTTTCCTCGACTACTGTTTCTCAAGGCTAATCTCCATTCGTAAATGAAAGAAAGTATCTTGCGCAGATCAGCCTTTGACAGAACACCCAATTATACAAAATGTTGTGATTAACTGATAACTTTTTGTCCAAAAACCATCTCAGACAAAGTTAAGTGATAAATTCCAAATAGTTCTAAAAGGATATTGTGATAAAACACTTTGGCCACTAACCTGATGCCCATAATGGTCTGCTATTTCATTTTCGGACGTTAGGAAGCTTAGTGGATGTCTCTTTGGAGACCTTTTAAAAATTGATTTAAAAATTCTCTTTTTGATACTTTGCTGTGACGGAAACGTCACCACTACACAACCGATGAATGTACGCTTAAAAGGAATAATAATGACCTTCGAC
This sequence comes from Carybdea cf. marsupialis auct. non (Linnaeus, 1758), assembly GCA_010016065.2. Taxonomy (NCBI): domain Eukaryota; kingdom Metazoa; phylum Cnidaria; class Cubozoa; order Carybdeida; family Carybdeidae; genus Carybdea; species Carybdea cf. marsupialis auct. non (Linnaeus, 1758). The sequence continues at coordinate 7,227 of JAAAKL020003226.1, forward strand.
TTTTAGGGCGGATATTGAGTGAAATCGGACAAATGTAACTTTTGGTAGTTTAACCGTCACTTAGCGGATGCGATTTCCAAAAAAATCTGAAAATATTCAAAATTTTCGCTTAATCATGTGGCAGAAACATTTCGTCGGATATCTCTTTATTTTTCTGCATACTGTACCGCCTAGGCGGTTTACCTTCAGAAACTTCTACGAAATACTAAAAAAGTTCAGACACTTTCAGATTTTGAGACAGAACTCCTCATCAGCCCACCTTAGCCTCTGAACGGGGCCCCGTCGGACAGTGATGGGCTATTTTATGTTTCCTGTTTAAACACCTCCTCCTCTATTACTGCATTTGTAGACAATGTGTAACAAAATTTTTGTATAAATGACCTTTGAAGATTTAAATTTCTGCTAGTAGAACCTTTTACGTCATAGGTATGAAAATAGCACATGGTATTATTATTTTGCCTTTTCCTGGTTTAGTTGTTATACCCATCAAAGTAATATGTCATAAACTCTAGGTTTGGTAGGGTTTGGTAAATTCGAAAACTGGGTAAATTTTATGTGACGTTTGTTTTAACCGAGTCCATGCGAACGCGCTTTCATGGTTTACGTGGGATCAGTAGAAGACAAGTATTTATAAACGGTGGCACAGGAACTGTCCTCACTATAACATTTGTGGCGCTTGAAAAGGAAGTACACTACGTTCCAGGAGTCCCAAACTGTCGATGACAGATTACTCTCCCTGGTGAAGCGTGCGAGATATCTGGTACAACAACACGTAGGACATCATCCACATCAAATAATCTATTGAATTCTTTTCGTCAAAATTTCTTCATTCTTACGCAAACATACAATTTAACACGAGTTACGTATAAAATTGAAAACTATCTTATGAGTCGTTCCATAAATTACGGTATTTTCATTTTGACAAAGCATTATGTGCATATCAAGATAGAGTTTCAATAAATCTAACTAACTAGGGCTCTTGCAATCGACAATAAAGACGCAAACATCTTTGAAGATGCTTAATTAGAGGTAAGGCTTGCCAGGCCCTCTGTACATGGAGAACTGGTGCCTTGTGACGCATGCGTACTATTAATCTTCTTGCACCTTAATTATTCCTTTCTACTCCAGCATCATTTTCAAACAATCACATTAGATATCCGAAGAAAACGAAGGAATCTCATAACTGCAAACTTTGTTTCAGTTAATACAAATATATACAAATATTGACGTTATCTCTTGCGATAGTTGCGACGTTCATCAATTTCGCGAAGTCTAAACGAGCAGGCTGAGTATAGGGGCAAATGCAATTGACAGAAGAATGTCTTTTTTAAGCTTGTGACCTAGACCGTCGTTAATCCCAACTCCAGTACAAATTTCTACTACAATATAGAAATCTACCTTGACACTATCATTCCGCGTCCAATAAACGAGGGGTGGTTATAGTAGAGTAAGGGTTACAATTTTTTTCGAAATCAATAACTGGTACTTTGAATATACGAGGGAGCAAAAAAGCTACGTAATTGTCGGGATTTGAAATTTAAATTCTTATACAAATATCATTCCGTTATACTCGTACACTTCTATTGTCTTTTAACAGCACAAAATGCAATGAAAACCCATCAGTAGTAATATTTGAATACAGATGGGTTTGCTTAAAGGCAAACTGTTGAGGTTACGTCGTAAAACAATGCTTACGGGTACCAGTAGATCACAGAAATAATTATGCTTTTACGAATAGTATGTAAAAGTCAATAGAAAGATGCAGAGGAACTTATAAGGGGATCCCGAAATAGGAAACACATAATGCCCGCAAGGGTGCTTCCTTGAACACCTAGTCCATATTTCCGCAATGGCGTTGAAAGCCCGCTAGGCTTTACAGAAACAAGAAATGAAGACGTGAAAGTTGTAAATGGCCATAAAAAGACTTTTACAGAGCTGGCTGGTAGGCGACCAGTGAAAGATAACAAAAGCATTAATGTTGGTGTCAATCAGCTGAGAGTCATAACCTGATACTTTTCGCACGCTTATGCCCCTCCCCCTTCCCCCAAGCCCCATAAATTCCTTTCCATGTCTAACGCTACCTCAAACCATAGCGCCTTGTTATCCGTTTCGCTAACAAATAGCTCCTTTTACACACATTATCACGCAGCTTTACACAAGTTTGAAGAGATACTAATGCAAAGTTTTCTCTTCAAACTTTCCATGTGTTATATTTCTTATCACATTATTTGCTCTGATGGTAATTCGGGCAACGGGCACAATATTGCTCAATAAAATGTAGTTCCGGTTTCCTTATGATGTCAACGCTCCTAAAATTTTATACCGATTATTCATTCATAGGTTTTTAATCATAGTCACTTTTCCACTAAATTATTTGAGTCTATGCCAGGCACAAAGTAACACGAATACTAGAATGTAAGTCTTTCAGGTCTACCCACGCTTCCGCTATTTAATGTTCATTAAATTACTCTCCTAATGAAAGGTCTCCTCGGATTGAAGCTGGACGTAGTTACACTTGATAGATTTATGTAAACTTCAAATATTATCTAACCTTTCGTATTATCACCAATATCCTAAATGGCAAAACAATTTGCATTATTTACTGCCATGCTACTGCCAAGCAGGTTGTACAGTACCCTACTCCAAAAACTCCCTAGTGAATTTAAATTCCAACGAAAACGTAAAGCAAATGGCTAAGGTAACCCATGGCCCCAGACGCAACGTTTAAAGCATACAGCAAATTCCACCCTTTGCTTCCCGTTAACATTCACGTCCATTATTGAATCGCCTCCTGTAATCAGGTCGATGGATACATCGTCTTGTATATCCCTGCTTTTAATTTAAGCATTGGAAATGTCGTTTTTGTCTTTTAATCTCCATTTTCTGTCGATTTAAACAGCTTGTTGTAGCATCAATATTGACAATAACGCACAACTGTCATTTAAATTGATCACTCTTGTTATCAAGTAATGCAATTGTGTACTATGTATGGTTCAGAGCATGGTATGCCGACATAATATTACATATGAACACATTTATGACACGTGTATCTCCATCTGCTATCATCTCTATTTAGTAACAAGCACAGTGAAGTAGATGTTACTGCAAGCGGCACAAGATATTTCGCCATTGAAGCACTTGGAGCGAATGTTCCCTGGTATCACTCCAAAAAACCAAAGCATTCAGGCTCATCAGACCTGCCTCACCCAACAATCTTAGATGAAGATTTCACTGTCTTTCAGCTCATCTCGAATGTTAATTATGCTATCTTGTGACGTACCGCGAAGGACTATACTTGAATCTGACCCAGTTCTTCGGTGAGATCGGATCCGCCGTCGAAACCTTCTGTTTTCAAGGGGAGCAGATCCCGGAACACGGGGAATATCTTTCGACTCAACATTGTTCGAAACAAGCAATGCCGTCGAAGAAGTTGTGCTTAACTGCTCACCTAAATCAGGGGACCCTTCATTACTGGTGGAAACGCTCGACCCATCATCTGGCATTTTACTGATAAAGAAACGTGGCCTTCCTCCCTCCTGATCTGCAGTGGCACTTCTGAACCTACGTTTTACATCTGATAAGCTATTCGGTGCACTAATGACGCGAGGAAAATTGTCATGCACTTGGTTAAGTTCCGGTTCCGACGAGTTTTTCGTTATGTTTTGTTTGTGTAAATTCCTTTTATTGGCATTGATGTACGATGCAACTCCTTTGCCGACAAAAGTGGTTGGCTCGTCATCCAAATTATCCAAAGATGACGATTCTACGAAAAAAATAAAACGGGGTTAATGAAATATCTGTTATAAAGCGAGGAAGTATCTTGTTTCACAGGAGCAGTTTCTGTTCAGCAGAATATGGTAAAATGAGTACAAGAGCATTCGAGTTTCAATATCTATACTGAAAATTTCTCGCTCAGCACCATTCTCCCAATGTATGAACTCGGAACATGCTTTGCACTCGGAACCTGCCATTGCAGAAGCGTAACCATCACAAAAAATACTAGCGGCCTAACAGCAAAAAGATTTAGTACAATATTTTTTGCTTGAAAACTGAACAGCGAAAACTAAAAATACCTAGACAGTCAAATTACTGGGAAATGCCTCCCTCCCGCCGCTCCTCTGTGGTTATACCAATTCATTGTGGGGCTACGAATAATAAGCACTTAATTTGACATTTACCAGAAGTACGAAGATGCAAATGTGACACAGTCATAGCTACTACATAGGAACTATTCCATTTTACTTTTCCTTAAATATGAGAGTAAGGACGTACGTTGAACAAAGCTCTTTGTCACAAAGAGCTATAAGAGAGTATAGAGCACACAGGTACTACCTCTACATCATCCTAGAAAACACGACATAAACATCACTGTGACTCTCAGTTCTCGTTCGCTCTACTCGATACAGGGCACATAATGGAATTAGAATGCGCTAAGTAGCATAGCACAAAGTGTCACATCTTTACGCCTGCAATATGGAAAGGGGCTGAATGGGGCGTCGTCAGGTGGAGAAGCAATAATATACTCTGAGAATCATTAGTACTTTCATGGTTTGCAAAAGGAAGATCACTATACTACTCCTCCTTCTCATTTTCAGCAAGGGAAGGATGGATGAAAAAAGTTTGGAGCCACTAGTCTACGATTTGAATAACAAGTCGTTCCTAAATTCCATCACTCCTCATCGCATTCAATTAAAAGCGTAGCTTCCTTTCCATCGAGCGTTTACTTTCAAACAGAACCAAAACGTGGCTGCATTGAGTAATTACACGACTGGCAGCAAACAGAACAAATGGCAACAACGAAACTTCACGAACTTTTGCAAACCGATAAACGCAAACTTGAGAAAGTTTAGCATCCACATAGTATATATTCTAACACCGGTGTACATATTTACGACCCACGGATTTGATGTGCGATCTGCGAATCTTAGCCTAAAAATTAAACTTAATGTTCAGATGCAGATAAGCTGAACATATTTAGTCTTGAAGCGGTGATTGATCGCATATAAGAAATACAGCAATGATAATGTTGTTTTAACGACCGATAGCGGGTTAATATATTCAAGACAATTTAAGGGCGTACTTAATCTATTCAAGTGATAACAAGACCGAAAATGCAATGCATATGCATTTTTTATTCCTTGATGTGAAAAAGTATCTTATTGTGAAAACGAGAGGAGAAAAAAAGAAAAACATGTTTCAGCGAACCAACGATCTACATTTGAACGTACACAACACAAACGACATCAACCACCCCACCTAACCCTATAAAGACAGACAAAGCTGATGTCCTTGGTTGTTGTTTGGGTGAGGTAGGCCACTGCAGTAGCTATCAAGAGTAGGCCATAAGAGTCGTAAGTGCAACAACACAAGTGGCAGTTGACCCCGAGTATCTACCATCATGAATTAAACGCCTTTATAAATGAGCCATGATACCTTATCAGTAAAAGCTGCAAAACTGAATAAAACAAAAGAGCAAAAGCAAACACAGGCAAAAGGTACTTCAGATAAACTAAATAGTAGTAAACATCATGAATGTCAGTAACTGCTAGCCTCAAATCGTTTTCTCGACTTACCTGATAAAGTTACAACTGAGTTCGATTGTCCTCTATCTGGTCCGTATCCATTATCGACACTAGAATACAACTGGGGTAGGTCATTGCCATGCTGCGCCGGCGCCGAACTAAATAAGTTTTTTAATGAAGGCGGGGGGTCAACACTACTCTCTTGTACTGCTCCTGACACTGGCGTGATTTCTGCGCCAGTAGCTACATTCCGTAGGGTAATCTGTGCATCGTCTCCACCGAACACTACTTGGTTGAATGAGACTTTCTTCCTTCCTAAAACAGGTCAAAAAACACATATTACAGCTACATAAAACCAGTGTTACGCAAAATGCTAAATGTAATGAGATCTTTCTTTATTTCTGTGATGGCACAAAATCTTTTTCCTGGTACTGTATTTACAGTATGTCATGATGCACATCATATGTGTGGCAATTTTCGTAATGCGAGTCCGTACCTAAATTGCGCGCATTGGTTTATCAATTCTTCAAGGTCTACAGCAATGCTAGCACACCGTTTATCAAGGATTCAATCTACTGAAAACGGAAAACACAAAAGAACATCTGCCCTACTGCTACTTCTGTTGATTCAAAAGGCGAGTCTGGTAGACATATAGGGTCCCGTCTCACTCGCCATGTGTGTTTAACTATGAGCGCATCATGAGTTATCTGAGACATGAAACAAACTTCCATGAAATAAGTAAGCCATCTTCCTAATCATGACTGAATGCTTCTGATCATGGTCAACCTGGATACGTGAGTATGATTGCAGCAAAAATGTTTTCTTTTCATTCTGTACAAGGATATCCATTTGATGAACGTTTGATCAACATGCCATACTGTCATAATTCTACACATTCCACTACCCAAGCCCTAATAACATCTACACAGCTCACAAAGAAGTGATTTTCTAAAGGTTTGACAATTTTAATGGGGTTGAAACTCTAATCCTTAGAACTACACGACTGACTTAAAAAGAAAGGTTTACTAAGCACCTCCAGGAAGGATGCCTAGCGCGCGGATTCTGTTACAGACGATCGATACAAATGACCGTGAAATGGTTTCTATAGACCTTTCACGACAGCTACAACTAATCCCATAATACTTTCTTGTGGAAGAAACTGAACGTGTGTTAGTGTTTAGCGTCATATAAAATTAGAGATTCTTGTCGCGTAGTGGTTAAATGATTCACCATTTGTATTCCCTAATCCATTATCTGGATAGCAAAGAGTCACAAAGCTGTGCAAGCAAGCCCGCTGTGCTACCATTCCTCCAGACAACAACTGACATTTCGACAACTTGATCTTGTTATCCTCTCATCGACTACCAAAGTAATATTGTCACTAAACCGTTTTTCGAGGAAACCGACTTTTTTCTATGTATATCACTATTATAATCTAATCATCAACCCCAATAAACAAAACATCGAGCTGGAAACTCTGCGTGAAAGGGCATTCAGATCTCCAAAAAGTATTTTTGGGCTTTACTGGGACTGGGGACCGGCTGGTGAAGTCCTTTAAGTCATCTATAAAACTTTTTGGATATCAAACTTGTTGAATTTTAGTTTTTCACCTTAGCAAATGATAATCTGGCAAAACTAAAATTTTCAAAAAAATTATGAAATTGGTAATCTACTTTCAAAAGTCGCAATATTGTTTGTTTTGGAAACATATAGTGTTTCTGTGACACTATTTTGTAGTTCATTTAATGGCCATGATATAGCTTATATGGCAATATTTCAACAAAAATTTCAAGTACAATTTATAGAAATGATGAGAAGTGCTTACGTCAGCATTTTCTCGCTACGCCAATCATGATACTGCTCGCTTTACGTTTTCCCAGTTATTTGTCAACCAGAGGTAACTAATCATAGAATTCGAAATCCTAATACTCTATCGATATGAAAGAATGATTATTTGAATCTAAATTTGAGACAAGAATTTGAAAAAAATGGCGTAAGACAACAGCAAAAGTAGCTTCTGCCAAAGCGTATATAAAGTGTATTTAAAACTTTTTCCCGTGAATACGTGGCAAGGAACAAAATTGGCCGTAAGTTGTTAATTTTTCAGAATCTTCGCCCACCTGTTCTGAACTCTCTTCGTAAACATTGAAAGTGCACTAACCGAAACCAAATCAACATCAGTATAGTGTTCTTGGATAGTTTCCAAAATAATATGCGTTATTCAAAGGTGCTCAATGAGCTCCCTCTACCCGTACAAGACCAGGTATAGAACTGAGTTAAGAAAAGATACCTAGTTTTGCTTAGTTCATCAAATTATGAACTGGCCCAAAATGACATGTACTGATAGGCATGACGCAAACTTTAAAAGACCCTATCTTGACGTTTGTTTGGGATACTGTTCTTAAATATATCCGGATATCCTATGTAAACAGGATAAATACAGAAAGAGAAAATAATGTAGAAGTTCTGTTTTTCATTACATTATTACGTCATAACCTACGTACTCTATTTGCCTGGCCATCTCGCATGGCATCAGGCAGTAACATTGCCAGGATACAAAAAAAGATTAACCAAGTTTGAAGAGATACTGGGGAAAAGTGAAAATGTCAACGTCTGGAGTAACCCCTTGCGGTCACCTTTGAAAGGAATCTACCTGGTACTACATGTATGACTGCATGGTAATGAAACTAAAGTGAATTATTCACTCCGTTTCATGGGGGAAAGGGATGCTGTAACTTCCAGTGATCACAAACAAAAGGAAAGGCGTTAAAGTATGTCCTACTAAAGAAGATAAACACGTTATCACATATTAATAGATTCCAAAACACCCTTCTGATCCCTTTTTGTCATACTCGGCATCCTCGACAGAGCCAAATAGTGGTGGTTAAGCAAGGTCTGAAAGAGAGTATTGTTGTCAAAGCCAATGCCAGATGAAGGAAAAATATCGTTTAGGAAACTCGAAGTTAAAGTGACAAAATTCAGTGGTGCAGAAGCGTTCGGCCGGTAAGTAAAGAAATTTCATATTTAAGCACGAGGAAAGACACAGCTACAAACTAAGCCATTAAGAAAGTCTTCAAATTAACCGTAGCATTAACATAAATCTGATATTTTCGCTTCAAAATCCGACGAGAAAGAAATGCAATAAATTGGCTGTATGAAAGACTGCTATCGGTCAAAGGTGGGCAATGTGGGACTCCAACTCCTTACACGATCCTTAAAGTGGGGCTTCTATCGAAAAATCCGCTAATATCAGAGACACTTAAAGGGAAGACGTGTAGTTCAACGAGGTTCATAAATTGCTGTGGCGAATCTTTCAAATGATTTTCATTTAATATTAAGATTACTTGCATCTTCTTCCTCTAACTCTATCTGTTATAAGCGTCTCTTACAGTGAAGACGGTATTCCAGGACCAACTACTTAAACATGAGCAACTGAACTTTCTCAGTTTGAAACCTTAAAACATTCGTTTACCTCCTGAAGACTGTCGTTAAATCAGCCGTAAACGTACACAATAATGGTGAAGGAGCTATTCCTTTGTTAACACAAAGATTTTAAATCAGTCGACAGCAGAAATAGAAGCGCAAAACCCCAAACGAAAGAACTATATCATACACATAAGACGATAAGGTAATGGTTACAAGTCGAAGGGAAAAGAAGGCCACATTCTCCTCATATACGGTTCAGTGAGCGGCCCAAAGTACTGCTGCCGCTTTCCCCTAATTTAAAGGACTTTATGATGCGCTTATGATTACGTCATATGAGGTGAAACCGAGCTGTTTAATCTCAAACATACTACACGAGAAAAGCACCACCTTGGCACCTTTTACTACATAAAAACTTACATATTTCAATGCGTACCACTCTCATTACCATTGGGCTATAGCAAAATCTTCTGCGCATGCCTTCATACCATTACGGAGTAAAAGATCAACAGGCTCTTCTGTATGACGTCATTGTGAAGAAATTTCGGTCCCTTTAACACCATTATCACTATGCTACTGCCGGGCTCACGTAATCATCGAGATCAATGACTAATAGAATACCCTAGGATAAGAGGTTTTATCGGAAACTGTAACTCGGTTGAATTCGCATTGACAAAACTCTTTCAGAGTTCACTAAAATGAGTTACGTTATTTACCCATTGAGAAGTCAGTGGGTGCTCCTCTTAGTTGTCAGAGCACGAGTCGCTGGAGGCCAAATAGGAACCAGACATCGAAAGCAACATTAGCTTTTGTTTGGGGTGAGCTAATGATCAGTCAGTGATCATCAGTCAGTTGGCCCATAAACAAGCTGCTGTGGCCTTTATGGGTAGTCTCCACACTTCGCGGTCTTCTGCAATCCTGCCTGCTTCCCCGATGTTCCTCCTCGTCCACTATTCAATATCCTTGTACCAATTTCTCGGTGGTCTTCCTCTGGCTCGTCTTCCTTCCATCTTCCCTTGTATGAAGGTCTTTTCAAGGCTGTCATGTCGACACACATGTCCGAAATGCCATCTTTCTGGTGATCATATGCCGTTTCAGCATCATATCAGTATATACTCTATATACTCTACACTGATATGATGCTGAGCTGATGAGCGGTGCTTTAAAGGTGATGAAGAAATGGAACAATGTGTTAAAAAATATCTCGCAAACTACGAGCTGTTTACTCACCATTAACAGATCGCTGTATTGACGTTGTTGGTGTCGTAAAGCCTGACCCGCTTATAGAACCCTTAGTCTGTGTGTCACCTGAAGGATTTGAAGTATCGAACTGGTCCATGCTTGTCATACTTCTGTATTCTTTAATTTGGCCACCTCTAAGGATAGTGGCATTACCAGGTAACTTGGATAAGACGCCTGCATATGGATGCAAGTCCATGTCTTCGCTATGTAGGGATTCCTCCTCGTCAGAATAAATCTGCGAAAGCTGGAAACAACAAAAAAGGGCTTGATCATTTCTAGAAAACAATTTATGTAAAATTATGTAAAAACTATTGTATCATTATTATCTCATGATTTTATTCATTTTGTATGTTTTATTTCGCAAGAATTCAAACTCTTTCTGAGGCAACTGAAATAATTTGTAAATTTCTGGTATCGCGAATCACTTGTACAGCTGTATACAATAAACATCAAGTACATCATAATGCGTGTACAGCATGTTTTTGGATGATCAATCCACTTTTACCGACGCAAACGAGTTTTTATGACCTTGCAGCCATTCAAAACATTGCAAGAGCAGGATGCAGCTGATGAATAATTTCAGTGGAGACTTTGTTTCATTTCCGAACACTTGCAATGAAGACAGAAAAGTGAAAAAAATAATAACGGTGTTCAGAGCCTGGAATCCTTTATTGCTTTCTTTTGGTTTCATAATGAAACATTTAAGTTAAGCTCAAAGACTTTGTCCGATTCTGACCATCTCTATATATCTCTATTTCTTGCGATCTTGACGTGAAGTTCAAAGGGTCTTTTAGGCTTGACCTTGCAAACTTCGGGTAGCTCACTTTCCTTGTGTACCAAAGCTAAGGTCTGTGAACATCTCCTTTTCAATTAAGAAGTGGCCAATTATCGACAATCCTAATTTCCACTAACAAGGCTTACATATTGCCATTATGGCTGCAATGGGAAAGATTCCATGCTTTTAACTTTACATCATGGCATTTGGAGAATCCACAACAGTATCCAAGCAAAGCAATGTCAGTGATACCCAGTTCAATGATGTGTGTTAGGTTCTGTGTCTAGAGTTCGAAAACATGACGTAGTAAAACCATGAAATGATAAGAACCACTCCCAGATAAACACAAACTTTAATGCTTGATTGAAGGTATGTTTAATAAAACACCCAACGTCTTCTTATCTCTTCCTTATAACAAGATGGATCTATATGACTCAGAGAATAGGCCAAAAGATATGAAAGTACAGGGTGGAAAGAAAGATGAAGGCAAGCAATAAGGAGAGAAGAAGTATCAGAAGGAGCCTGAGTGAGTTATGGTTTGACGTCACAGTATTATGTGGCAATGACTTACTTGTCTCTTCTGCCACTGGTGTGTTTTTGATGCTTCTCTAAGACTGGCCACCCTGCCTATGTCTGATTTAGTGTCACCTGTTTTAAAACTACCTCGTGCTGCTTGTATGGCAGCAGCAGCTCCAGCAAGTCCTAAAGGCGGCTGGTTTACTTCTACTTTCCCTTCGCCCTTTACCAAAACGGTGAAGCGACCGATCTTGAAAGTTCTATTGGCAGTGGCTTCAAGCGATTGAACCGTCCAGTCGTCAAGCTAAAAAAGAAAAAAACAACATGGTACTAAAAGATAGACAGCAATTGGCGTTACAAAATCCATATCTCATGTCAACAACACAACGTAAATACCCGATTAACCCACCGGGATATATTTGTAAGAAATGATTATTGGGTTAGGTGAATATTTGTGGGCAGGATGTGTTGATGATAATGAATTTTCCAATTAAGTGTTTGTTGTTTTCACCTTCTAAATCAACAAATCCATTATCGCTGATACTGTTATCATTGATGAAGTCGTGTACTGGGTCCTGATTCCCAGGGCAAGGGGGGGGGGGGGGCTTAATCCAGTATTACTGTTAAATTCATGAAAGGTAGAAGAAATGAACAGTTAATAAAGAGTACCTATGTCTTTCGATCCTCGTTGCAGCTACCCCTAAAAATAGCAATACCACGATGCAAATACAGAACGCCAGACTGTTAGGAAAACGAAAACTACGACTTAGTTGTAATTTAAACGCCTGTTACAAAAGTACGACCAATTAAAGAAGTAATTGTTAACTAACTTACTCTGGCAAGATCAATATCATCTTCGCTCATCCCATCAAATGGATCGTCCAGTTTATCCTGAACTCCTTGAAGCGACCCAAAAACGAAGGAAACCAGAGCAGCGATGAAGTAAGGACTCCACACGTTGTTTGTATGTTCTCCCAAATAAACGTAGTAGGGTGACAGTAAAATAGGCAATCCAAATATGAAGACTTTAGTAAAAGAACGAATCGACCTCGGAGATCTGTACTCCCGAATGACACGCAATCTTTCAAATGAATAGCATAGTGTACTGTGACATAGGTAAGAGGAAAGAAGAAAATTAATGGAAAGAAAATATAATTAATAACAATCGGTATAAGGACATATTAATAACTAAGAAACAATGGAGTGCTACAAACATAACAGCTACAAAAGAGACTAAGTCTGCCCTGATTTCTGCCCAGTGTACATAACAAATTCGCTTAAACAAATGTCAAGAAATACATAAAACATATAATGACACGTTAATGGATCGGTACAAAATGTAAGCGAAGGATCAAAGCAGTATAGAAAAGAGTGTGCATGATTTACGAAAAGGAATCTCTGGCATTATTGTTACAGAGTTCCCTTCAACCTTCCCCATCCCCTCCCAAAAAAGAGCCTTATACACAAACGTTTCACTGCCTTCGTTTCCATTAATTACTTTTTAGTAATGGATCAGTTTCAATTTCTTAACAGCACTACTGACCCCTCCTCATTGGCTGAGAAACTTTCAAAAACCCAGTTCTGAAACATTTCATCTCGGTTGTTGTTCAAAAAGACATTGTATTCGATTTACATTCGACAATTCGGTTTTAAGTTATTATTTAAAACGACTCTTTGCTTAATAACAGTATAACTGGCGCTCACATACATCTATTCTTATCGATTCCCCTGACTTTTCCAGCTTTCCTTAATTGAATTTAATGGTCTTGCCTTGACCAATAAGTACATCAAAAGTGGCTTTACTTTAATATCCCTAAATTCGTGCATGCAAGTGAATCATTCTGCAATCATTAGTCATTGACTTTCGTAATTTCCGAACGGTATTCCCTGTCTTGCTAACGTTTCCAAGGTCTGTATGAATCGTGGTGCCCATACATCGACTGTTTACATTTTTGGCTGCTACAGCTTACTTTCTATTTCTCCGGGTTAATCCAACGCCTTAGATCTTACTATAGAGTATGCATGCTTCTTGACTGCCACGCAAATGTCCCCTCCCCTAATTGCCTACTATAATGCAATTGTCAGGAGTGACATAACAAATTAATCAAACCGACATTTCCATAGAGTATACAAATATCACGAATTTTTAATACGTAAATATAGTTTTGTTTCTGTCAAATAATCGTCCAGTTCAGAATTTGCTGTTAATGCCAGACACACGATTTCACTCCACTACGGCATTGCAATATAACTATCTAAGAAGGTACCTAGTCCCTGGCAAGACCATAATTGGAACCATACACAACAAAATCCATTCAAAGAAGTAGGGCATCGCATCAATGCTACCGATAAGGGCCCCTGCTGTTATGTAAACAGTCACAAGTGTCTTCTGCATCATGCATCCCGCGGGATGCACGGTGAGGAAGACAAATTTTAAAGTGTCAGCTTGAAAATTGATGAGTACTGAACAAAAATGTCGTAAAACGCACGCTGCAAAAAGCATATGTAATATTAGCAATGCAAAATATGAAATGATGAAAGATACACATACGGAAAATGAAAGATTAATGTTCAGAAATGCAAGATTTTACTACACTCAGAACATCTTGCTACGCCATGAAAATAACCTTTTCATATAAATTAAAGATTGCAAAGACGTCAATAAGCAACTAGAATGGCACGGTAACATCGCCTGGCTCAAGATTCAATGTGGACGCTGAAAACTTATAACAGTCATTCATGGAATGAAAAGAAGTATACAAACAACAAACGTCATATTGCAGCATCAATAACAATACAGTCAAACTAGTATAAGAAACAGCAAGACATGGTACGAGAAATGAAATATCACGGAACTTGAAAAATCGAAAAAATCGATCATAGAAAGGGAAGACATCCAATAAGAATTCACTTTCTAACTCTGGGCAAAGTAAAGGGTTAACTTCCCCAAAACACACTTCTTCGTTTAAGAACACGCAAAAACATATCAAGAGTTTCTAACGATCATGATTCGATGATAGATATCAAGAAACGATGTTTAAGAGTTCTGTTTGTCATTAAACGCACATTTCATGAACCTATCGTATAGACAGTAGACAGTAAGAAACTGATGGCAAGGGAGGAACCCGCAATGACAATTAATATCAAAAATCCTAAACGTTACTACATAATTGGTACACTGGCATACAAGCACAGGTTTCATTGAATCTATTGTTTAAAAACTATATCAAATGGTCAAACCAAGTAACAAGTGTAGCAAAGCAAACTCGATACATTACTGCCGTAAGAAAAAGGCAAACATCCAACTGGACAGGAGAATGAGATACCATCTTCTCTCTATTGGCGTTACATCACCCTCTCCTCATTATTATTATCATCACCATCGCTACCACCATTAATACCATCCCTGAAAACAACGTCACCATCATCATTCTCATTATCATCATTATCATCATCATTATTTTTATGGTCATCATCATCATCATAATCACCACAATTATCATCATTACTATGGGCATCATTATCATCATTATTATGGGCATCATTATTATCACCATTATCATCATCATCATTATAATGATCATCAGAATCATCAACAACATCATCAAGATCATCAATATTTTTATCTTCTTTATTAGCAGCACCATTGTCATCCTCACCACAACCATCTCGTCACCATAACTATCCTAGTCATCGTCAATTTATTATCACCACTACCACTATTACCAAGGACAAGGACAATGTCAGCACGAAAGCAACCAGACGTTCCTCGTCATGGCCATCGCCATCACCGGAATAATTAACATCAGCACGGCCGTAATCACCGCTAATACCAGTAAAAACACTACCGCTACACCCATGTTAAGTTTCGTTTCTCAACCAGTACAATCGAAAAATGTATCAATTGAACTGTATGAATGTAACCGAACCACATCACACAATTACCTCAATACAAAGATGCAAATGCATCAGCATAACGCAGCACGATAATCTACACGAAATAGTAATTCCATCAATTAGCAGCAGTAAATGCAACATATCAGAAATACTACAGAAAAAGAACAATAACCATAGAGAAGGTCGAAAGACAAAGCGAAAGAATAAAATCATTACTCGTAAAATGCAACTGTCTTGGTGTAAAAGATTGCAACAGAAGAAGTTACACTACGGTGCAGTTGACGCATCACCGTACACGGCAGATGTTGAATACGCCTAGATGCAGGCATGATGCACATCACTTCAAAGTCAAATGTCTTTAAAATTAGTTCGAATAGCACTGTAATCACCATATAAGGCATAAACGTTTATACGTACGTCAGTAAATGTACTAAACGCCCCACCAATGGGGAGTTAGCAGGCAACTTGGACAGCCGTACTCTTTCAATAACTTGTGCAAGGTCACTGCAGTCTTCGTAAATAACCTTCAAAATAACAAGAATGGGCAACAAGTCACACACTGAGCAAACTATTAGATTAAGATTCCCTCTACTGCTTTTGTAACTGTTTACTATAAACGAGTCTTTGCTGCCATGGCGATGATCAACGTGAAATTACCTGGCAATCCATGACAAAGAACGGTTAGAGCTCCTTGAGTTTGCACAAAAACCGAAGGGGCAGGTCCGTCGTTACGGGGGGCCAGGCCCCCCCTGCGAAATTCAAATTCTCGAATTTTTGCTTGAAAGACGGCGATAGTGATGGCGTAGCAGCGGGTTGGCAATGTGAAGCATCCGTTTATAGTCCTTTTTCTGAAAAAATACTAAGTTTCCAAAACTTGTGAAAGTCAAAAAAAACCTTCTATTATCAAGACTTGTGAAAGAACAACTGCGAGAATACAAAGGAACAAAACAGTTCATGATTGTTTCACAAGACCGGATTTTGATAAAATGGACAAGGATCACCTGTTAGTGACATTTAAAAGAGTTGTCGGATGCAAGATGTCATTTGATATTTGAGTCATAACCAGGCAGTGAAGACTATAGTCACCGATCATCTTCAAATCTTTTGTAATACGTCTGTAGGTATTT